>PVHY01025400.1:0-18453 GCA_004024945.1 Uropsilus gracilis
GTGTGTGTGTGTGTGTGTGTGTGTCCGCCCGCAGGCAGCTGGGCTGGGTGGGGCACTGGCCGGGGCGGCTCGCTCACCAGTCGTCGTCCTTGCCTCCCTCCACCAGGCGGTGGCGCAGACCATGGACTCGGTCTTCAAAGAGCTCTTGGGAAAGACAGCCATGCGCCAGGGGCTCGGGCCCCCGCCCGCCGGCACCCCCGGCCCCGGTCCTCGCTTCCGCTTGGGCAGGAGCAAAGGCTTCTCCCCAGCCTCGCCCTTGGAGCCCCATCCCCAGGGTCTGGACTCGCCCCTCAGGCCGCGCTGAGGCCCCGCCGGCTGCGCGGACCCGCCCTCTCTGCAGACCGCCGCTTCCCGCTGGCCCGGCCGCGCAGCGCAGGGTGCCCGCTTTGCCCCTTGGTGGAGGGCGACGAGGCTGCCCGACACCTCTGCTGCTGCCGGCCTGGCCGTGGGCCCCGCGCGGAGCCGCTGGGGACAGACATGGAACAGGCCCCGGCCGCAGCTGCTGCGAGGCTGTGCCCGGCCCACGCGCCCCAGCCCGTCTCTGCCTGTGCCAAGGGCCCCGCCAGCCCGGTGGGGCTGGTGGGCCTTGGCGGCCTTTCATAAAAGCCCGCGCGTGACGCCAGCGTGTGCCGCTTGTGTCGTGGGGGCCGGGCAGGCGGGTGCTGCTCAGGGCTGCGTGGCTGGCAGGTTCGCCCCTTTGCAAGATGAGTTGCCTGCGCCGTGGGCGCGGGGCGCGGCCGTCCGGGAGCCGAGGGGACCGTGGGCGGGACGGAGCTGGGCGTTTATTAGGCAGCGAGCGGGGAAGGCGAAAGAGAGGAGGGCCCGAGAGGCAGGCGGCCCGGCTGGCCTCGCCCCGTGTCCCCGCCGCAGGGCTCTGGCTGGGGCGGAGCCCTGGCTGCAGCGTTTGCTGCCCGCCGCGCCGCGCCGCGGCCCTGCGAGCCCCTCCCCGGGGAGCCGCAGGCGGGCAGCCGCGCTCCGTGGAGACTCCGGAGGAAGGCGGCGCTGGCCCGTGTCTCAGGCGGCTGTGTCTCTGGCCAGGAAGGAGCTGGCGGTGGCGCAGGACTCGTCCTGGTGGCCCGGGCCGGGCAGGGTGGGGCCCCGGGCGCAGCAGAGCAGGCGGCGCAGCTCGGCCGAGACGCTGCTGCTGAAGAAGGCGTAGATCCAGGGGTTGGTGCAGCTGTTGAGGCTGGCCAGCAGCATGAGCAGCACGAAGGGGGGCCCTGGGGAGAGGCGGCGCTCTGGGTGCGGCTGAGGGCGCAGGCGCGCCGGCCGGGGCTCGCGGGGAGAGCGCAGCCCAGCCCGAGCGGCAGCGAGGCGCCGACCGTGCCCTGCCCACCTTCCAGAGGCGCCTCCGGGTCCCACGCTGCCCACAGCTGCACGAGGAAGAAGGGCGCCCAGCAGAGCACGTAGGCGATCACGATCACCAGCGTCATCCTCACGGTCTTGGCCATGGCCGCCGACACGCGGGCGCCCTCGCCGGGGCTGCTGACCCGCCCCCCTCCGCGGCGTCCCCCGGCCCCCTCCGCCGGCCCTGGCAGCAGGCTGGCATGGATCTCCCGGAAGATGAGCACCTGGCAGGCAGCGATGCCCAGAGCAGGTGCCACGAACACCATCAGGGCGATCCAGGTGACATAGGCGCGGAGACCCCAGGGCTCGGCAAAGTGGGCCCAGCAGTCAAACACGCCACTACCGTCGCCCACATCACGCTGGGCGAAGATGAAGAGTTGGGGCAGGCTGAGGAGGAGCGACGAGGCCCAGGCCGCCAGCACCGGCCGGTTCCAGCGGGCCCCGCCTCCGTGGCGGTGCGCCAGCATGGGGCGGCAGATGGCCCGGTGGCGGTCCAGCGTCATGGCCAGGATCATGTAGGAGGACGCGTACATGCCCACCATCTGCAGGTACTTGACGGCCCGGCACAGGGCGTCGGGCCCGCGGAAGCGGTCGGTGGCGTCCCAGGCCAGCTGCGGCAGCACTTGGAACAGGGCCACGGCCAGGTCGGCCAGGCACAAGTGCCCGATGAAGACGTGCATGGGCGCCCAGCGGCCGCGCCGGCCCCGCCTCGCCAGAGCCCCCAGCACCAGGCCGTTGCTCAGGGCCACGGCCACGAAGACCGCGGACAGCAGGGCCAGCTCCGCCTGGGCGAGCAGCGGGTCCCGGGCGTCCTCGTGGCTCCTGTTGCCAGCCGGGCTCGGCTGAGAGAGCAGCCGGGCCACGGCTGGGCCCGGGGGGGGGGGCGGTCAGCGTGTGCGCCCCGCCGGGGAGTCAGGCCTAAGGAGGTCCCAGCCTCACGGGGGCTGCTGGTCCGGGGCTCCCCTCCGCGGCTCCAGCCCCCCGCAGAGGGAACGCTTCCAGGCGCTGGGTGAGCCAGCGGGTGGGGCCACGCCCCCTGCCCCCCGCAGCCCGGGTGGGAGGGCGAAAGCTGGACGCTTACCTGAGGTGGGGGCCGCTGTGAGCATGGCGGGCGGGTGGGCCGTGGGCAGGCAGGTGTCCTGAGCGCCTGGGGGAGACGGGGGTGGGGCGCTCAGCCGCCCACTGAGGTGCCGCCCCGGGGGCCGGGGGCCGCCCGGCCGTGCGTGCGGCCGCGTCGCAGCTGCACGTGTGCCCCACGGTCAGGCGCCCGGGCTGCGCGATCAAGGTCGGCGAGGTCCGGCCGCTCGCAGCCCTCGTGGACCTTGTGGCCCAGCTACTCCCCCCGGGACCCCATGGGGCGAGGGGAGCGCCAGGCGGGTGGATGGGGGGAGCCTGGGAGGCCTGAGGCCAGCGCAGAGCAGCCGGCCGTGACGGAGGCCGCCGCGGAGGCGCGGGCCTGGACAGACGGAGCTGCGCCGCTGCCCGGGCCCCCTCAAAGGGCCTTACCTGGCTCTGGGTCCGCGGGCAGCCGGGCAGCGGCGGTGCGGAGGGGGCCAGGACCTCAAATCTGCTCGGCATCAGAGTCCCGCCCCAGCCCAGCCCCGGGGAGTGACCTGCCCAGGAGGGGACTTCCTCCCCCACCCGCCCCTGCCCCCACGTGCCTGCCCTGGCCTCCTGCCTGTGGTACCGGGAAGTTGGCTCCTGGTCGCTGCTTCCCTTCCCGCCCCTGCCCTCCCAGGCCTGTCCTCGGATTCCGGAGGGCCCTGGGCCAACCCGGCCGGTCCCCAGTTTGGTCCAGCTTCGGCCGCCCGCCCCCTGCCCGCACCCCGCGGCCCACCCTGCCGGAAAAGCCCTGGGGTCGTGGGCTCCGGGCCGCTCTGCTCAGCTTCCCACTGGGGAAAGCGAGGCGGGCGGGGCGGCGCTGGCTCCCGTCCCTGGGCTTTCTGCGGCGACGCCTCACTGCCCTTCGCGCGGCCCAGCTGCTTCTGCGGCTCTGGGTCCGGGAAGGCGTGTGAGGGCTGAGGGAGGCCCGCGGCCGGCGGGCTCGCCCCTCCCAGCGCCGCCAGCTCCCTGCCGCCCTCCATCAGGCTCCGGAGATGAGGGACAGGAAGGCCGGGGCGGGGCGGGGCCGCCTGGAGGTTAACGGCCCTCGGACCAGGCTGCCTTGCTCCAGCCCTTCGGAGCAGAGACGCTTCTGTCCCGCGCACAGCCCCGCCTCTGGGGGGCTCCGGGCACCCCCACAGACAGGTGCGTCTTGCACGGACTCGCCAGAGTGCTGAGGCCCCGGGGCTCCCGCCTGCGCCCTCTCCCTCTGGTGCCAGGACTTCGCCCCTGCGGCCCACCCTGCGCCCCGTCCTCCCCCTGCACCCCCAGACACCGCCTTTCCTTGTCCCCGCCCCAGCCGAGCCCCTGCCCAGCCAGGCTGCCCTGGACCTTTTCCTGTTTGTCCACCTTCCCTGCTGACCCGCAGGGGTTGAGAATGACACAGCCTCACACTGACCAGGTCCAAGTAGAGTCAAGGTCAAGGTCGCCTCTCCCTGCCAGAGGGCCGGGCGGTGCACCGCCCTCCTGTACCCGCCGTGCCCCCGCTCCACGCATGCATGCCACGTGCAGGCCCACAGCGCCTTGCTGGAGCATCTGGCGGAGGACGTGCGCGCCTGCCGTGGGACCCCCCCCCCGAGCCTGGGGACAAGGGCCCCCTTGCTTTTCTGGGAGCCCCACGACCCTCATCAAGCCCATGGGGAAGACTGTCCCGCCGGCCCGCCAAGATGGCGGCGCTCCTCCAGGGGACGCAGTCCTGCGGCTGTGGCCAGCGCTCCCGCGGCGGGCGGTGGGCTGGGAACCGAGGGGCCGCACAGGACTCGTGGCCCCAGTCTGCCGCCCTCAGCTCTGTGGGCTGGAGCGCGCCCAGCGTTGCCCCGGCGTCCCCGCTGAGGGCTGAGCGGCCGCCAGCGCTGGGTGGTGCCCCGCGGAGCCACCGCCTCCCCGAGCTGCCGCCTCCACAGCCTGCGGAGCGCGGGTTGTCCGGGTTGTCCGAGGGCCGCGGGGCAGGGGCGGGGCTGAGCGTGTGGCTCTCGCAGCCGTGCTCAGGGCCGGGGCCGGGCCTGGTCCCAGGCGGTTGCTGAAGGCCAGGGCCTTGGGGCTGACGGCGGTGTGAGGGGGGTCCCGGAAACTGCGCCCGGAGCCCCCAGAGCCGCTTCCGGAAGGCTGGCCTGGCCAGGCCCGCTCGGGGTCGGGCCGGCAGGGCTCGGTGCGCAGGCGCCCGGCCTCCCCCAGCTCCTGCGCCGCTTCCGGCCGCGCGGCTCCCGCTGCGCTGGTGCCCGCTGCGCTGGCCCGCGGGTGGCCGCTGCGGGCGGCCGCTCCCTGTCCGAACACGGGGGCCGAGGGCGCGGGGCCCTGGTGACGGACGGGGCTGCTCAGCGCTGCTGCCCGCCGGCTCTCGGCTGGGCCCGGGGCTCTGGCGCTCCCGCTCCCGCTCCAGCGCCCGCGCCCTGGCCTCCCTCCACTCGGCTGTAAGTGGCGGCGCTGCCTGCGGGGAGCCTCCCCTGTGCTCCCCAGCCGCGCCAGGCGCCGTCCTGGGCCTTCCGGGCGGCCGAGGCCTGACTGGGCCCCGCGGGGTGTGGGGCGGGGCGGGGGTGGGGGGCAGGGGTGGGTGCGCCTACGCTGTTTCCGTGTTGAGTCTCCAAGGTACACGTGGTCCCTTCTAGACCGTCTGCAGCAGCTGTGCTCCCCGCGCCCGCGGCCTGGGGCTCCGCCTAGGCACCCCCGCGACCGCCCCAGCCCTTGCGGCTCCGTTCAGTGTGCGGCTGTTCAATGTCCGCGCCGGGGATGACCCGCGCGAGATGACCCGCGTCTGTCCGCGCCCGCAATGACCCGCGCGAGATGACCGCGCTCCGCCGCTCCCGCTGCAGCGCGAGGCCCCTCTCCCGGCGGCGGCGGCGGCGGCGGGCCTCGGGGCGCTCGGCCTGCAGGACCGTCTGCTGGGACCTGCAGCCGTGGCCGAGGCGCGCTGTTGACCCGAATGTGCTTCCTGCTGACCTCGACTGTCAACCCCTTGCGGGGGTGTGACGTGTGCGTCGTCCTCTGCTTTCCTGCTTCCCCTGCGTAGGAGCTTTGGACTTTGACGTCGTCCTCGGTTCCTCCCTTGCGCTGGGCCTGGCTTGTCCTAAGCATCAGGCCGACGCCCTGACACGTGTCGCCCACGCTTCCTTCCGTTCTCTACTGTCGCGGGGCGCGTGGAAGCTTTATTGTGTTTTCAGTTGGTTTTTGTAGAGGGCGCTGGAGAACAGCTGGACTTCATCCTTTGCCACGTGTCCGTGCAGGTTTCCCAGCATCCTCTGCTAAGAAGCTACTCTTCTAGCGTGAGCCCCTGGCTCCGTTGTCCAAGTTCCGTGTGGCTGCGTCTTGTGGGGCTTTCTTTTTATTTCGATCGCACATGACTTTGGCGGCCTCCATTTTTCTCCTTCTCTCTGTGTCTTTTTGCCTTTCGTTCTTTGCTTTTCTTAGAGAGACTCGATCTCGCTAGGTTCCCTGGGGTAGTTCCCAAACCCACGGATTCAAGTGATTCCTCGTCTCAGCCTGCCAGGTAGCTGGCATTACAGGCACGTGCCACGGCACCCAGATAGTTTTAGGCGCCAGGTCTTGCTATGTTGCCCGGGGTAGTCTTGAACCCGCGGACTAAAGCAATTCCTAGCCTCGTCCTCCCGTCCTAGGCTGGAATGAAAGGCATGTGCCACCGCACTCGGCCCTGTTCTGTCAATTCTTTTTTTTTGTTTTGTTTTTTTGAGACCAGGTCTCCTGTTTTTGCCCATGGAACCGCAGGCTCCCGTTGCCCGGGGTACCACGGACTCAAGGGATCCCCAGCCTCAGCCTCCCAGGTAGCTAGGATGACAGGCGCGCACCACCACGCCCAGCTAGTTTTGGGGGACTAGGTCTCACTATGTTGCCCCCGGTGGGACTCGAACCATGATCTCTGGCCCCGGCCACGGCTTCCTAGGCTGCCGCTTACACGCATGCGCCTCCGTGCCCAGCAATGCAGTCTGTATCCTGTTTACATTTGGATGGTCTAACTTTCTCCCCTTTCTTGAGTCCTGGAAAACGTCTTTGATCCAGTGGTATAAAGATTCCCGCCTGCGCTCTTCTAGAAGGGTGCTGTTTCACCTGCTGCACGTAGGACCTGCTACATGCGGTCCATTTCGAGTTCAGCTGGTACGAGGTGAAGTCACGCTGAATGGCTGACGTAGCACAGTGCCCGCAAGCCAGCTCTGCTTCTGGACGTGCCTTTCACTTCCCCTGGTGCTGAAACTGGGGGAGAAAACAGAGAAAACGGGGTGTTGACCTGACCTTGCAAAGGGGAGCCGCGCAGCGAACTCTCCTCAGGTCCCCAGGAGGCTTCCAAGCTTCGCCGTTTTTAAATTAAACCAAGTGCTCAAGCAGCGCGTGGCCAAGACAGCGCGCACGGGGCACGCGTGTCTCCAACGTGCTCCCCGGGCTCCTCGCCGGCCCGGGCTGGGCATGGATGCCCACAGCTTGGCTGCTTCCCTGCCCCGGCTGGCCGCGGCAGCTCCGAGGCCTCCAGCCTCCCCGCTGCTCCGCTCTGCTCCGTCCTCCTCGCCCCTTCTCCAGGTCTCCAGCCACCGATGCCAACAGTGGCTGTTTCAAAGCGTCGGCACCAGCACTGGGGCCACAGCCCCTGACGGCGCCGCGTGTGGGTGGCTGGACGGAGCCAGCGCCAGGGCCGTGGGCAGCCCCCAACTTTGTCTACCGCGAAGCCCTACGGCTGCTCTGGGTGACCCGCACGGCCGGACGCATTTTCAGATCTGCTCTCCAGGGTCTTTCGCCAGGGAAAGGGAAGGAGGAGGAGGAGGACCGAGAAGTAGGAGAGGGCCGAGGAGGCGCAGGCGGGGCGGGGCGGGGCGGGGCGGCCCGGGGAGAGGGAGAAGCGCAGGGGACCGCGGCGCCCGCTGCGTTTCTCGCCGCTCCCTGGTCCGCGGCCCGGCCGAGCGCGTCTCTCAGGCCACGGCGTGGTGGTTCTTGACGTGGCTTGAGCTTCTGCGCGCCGCTCTGCGCGCCTATGTGTGCGCTCTGCGGCTGTCCAGGCGCCGCACGCCTCCGCCTACGTTGTCCCTAGGCCGCGCCATCGAGAGCAGCTCCAGCGACCAGCAGCGCGCCGGCGGCAGCGGACTTGGCCAGGGCCATCTCTTCGTTTCGAAGCCCTTCCCGACATCCCGTCCGTTGCTCGTTCGCTGAGCTCCGCGTGGGAGCTTGGGGAGGCTGTCGGCCGTTTTCCCTGCCCCTGTCGAGATGGTCGTGTGCTTTTCCTTTTCCGTGGGGCTCCGCTGCGCCGGAGGAGCCCCGTGGGCCACGCTGTCCCACCTTCTTGTGTGTTCGTGGATTTCAGCAGCTGCGGCTGCGGCTCGCGTCTTCGCAGCGTGTGTTTCGGTGGAGCAGGCTGCTCTGTAGTCCCGCCGCCCTGCGACGTCTGCCCTCGGTGGCGGGGTAGCGCTGCCCTGGAAGGCGAGGCGGGAAGCGGCTCCTCCCGTGTCTGCAAGAGCGTGCGTACGAGTGGGCTTGCCCCCTCCAGGTCCCATGTATTTGATTATCTCACTGGGGAAGCCGCGCTGGCCTAGGCTCCCGTCTCGTGAATAGACGCGGTGCTACAGGAAGGAACTCGATGTCTCCCGTGGAGCGTATGCATTTCACCCCAGGTGCCAAGTGTGCCGGCGGAAGCGTTCATCGTGTCAGCTGTTGAACGTTTGTAGGCTGTGTGGGCCTGGCTCCTCCTTCGTTGATGATCTCGGCCCTTGGCCCTTCGGCTTCCTCCTAACTCCGGAGAGAGTCTTGCTGATTGCGTGGATCTTTACAAAGACCAGGTTTTGATGCCCTGTATTTAACGTGTTCATTTTCCTTCTTTTATTTCATTGATTTTTTTTCTTTTCTTTTTTTTTTGAGACCAGGTCTTGCTATTTTTGCCCGTGGAACCGCAAGCTCACGTTGCCTGGGGTACCACGGACTCAAGCCATCCCCAGCCTCAGCCTCCCAGGTAGCTGGGATGACAGGCGTGCGCCACCACGCCCAGCTATTTTTTTGGAACTAGGTCTCGCTACGGGCCCCTGCGGGACTCGAACCGCGATCCCTAGCCCCGGCCGCTTCATAGGCTGAAGCTTACAGGCATGCGCCACCATGCCCGGCCCTATTTCATTGATTTCTGCTCTTTATGATTCTCATTCTCTTTCTTGAACTTATTTTGAATTTAATTTGCTCTCTCTTTTCTAGGTTTTTTTTTTTTTTAAACTGGAAGCTCCAATAGTAAATCTGAGCCCCTCTCCTTTTCTCATATCAACAGGTAGCAGTGTACATTTTCCTCTAATCGTTTGTCCGGTTGAATTCTGCAAATCTGCTATTCTGTCTTTTCTATTTATTTAAGAGAATTTGTCATTTAACTTGTGATTGCCCCCCTTGGCTGCATGGTCCATCTGCAGGCCTGGTTCGCATTTCCCAATATCTGTACATTTTCTAGATGGCGTTTCTTAGTGGTTTTCCCTTCAGCATCACATGTTCAGAAACCCCGCTCTGCACGCGCTCCCGCCCTTTAATTTACTGAGGCTTCTTCAGCTGCCAGAAAGTTGTGTCTGGTGGCGACCGTACTGTCGCGCTGCACAAGACTCTCTTCTCTCGCTGGGGTAAGGTCCTCTGACTGTCAAGCTCCTCAGCTCCTCACTATCTCCGCTGACTTCCCGCTGCTTCGCCTGCGAATAGCCGAGCAAGGCATGTCGCAGTCTCCAGCTCCGCTTTGACTTGTCCGTCTGCGCGATCTGTTTGGTGCTGTCACTTCGTTCCCATCCTTGGGAGCTCTGTCGCTACGTGCTGGCGCGCTCCAAATGAGCATGTCTTCTCGGTTTGGTGTCCTCCTTCCCGTGATGAAGCGCGCCTCTTCACCTGTGCTTGCGTTGGCGCCCGCACGACCACGTAAGTCATGCCAGCCTCCTCCCTCGCTCCCTCCCTCGCCCCTCCCTCCCTCGCTCCCTCGCCTCAGCCCCCAGCCCAGCTTTCCCATCGTTGCACTTCGCGCGGGCCTGCATCCTGCCGCTCGAGTGCGCTTCTCGCAGCCAACACGCAGCCGTTCGTCCTGGCCGACAGCCTCTGCCTGCGCACCAGTACGCAGCGGAGCATGCGCCCCAGGGAGTCCTGCAGTGTCTGGGCCCCAGAGGCTCTTCTGGAGCCCGCCACGCCCCCAGCAAGAGGTGGAATGTAGCCCTCCCCCACCCTGGCCCTGCTGCTAACCAGCCCAAGGCGCGGCTTGATTCCAGAGCGGTGGGCGACGCAGCTCTCGCCCAGTCAGCAGGCATGCTCCCTCGGCCGTCAGCGCCTCGGCGCCTCACGTGCCCCGAGCCCCTGGGGAACAAAGAAGCCCGAGCAAGACCTCCCCCGAGAGGCCCCATGCGCGGGTCCCAGAGGGCCTGGCGAAGGGGCAGCTCGGTCAAGTCTGGCCGGAAACCGTGCTGCCATCCCCAGCTCGTCCGGGCGGAGCGTCCTTCTAGAAGCAGCCGAGGCCTCTCGCGGACGCGCCGGCCACGCCATCGTGTGTCAGCGATACCATCTCGGCCGCTGCCGGTTCATGTTTCCAAAACCCCTCATTCTTCTCATCCCCGGAAATAGAAGTTCTGAACCCGCTAAGCAATGACTCGCCCTGTCCCCCCCCCCCCCCCCCCCCCCCCCCCCCCCCCCCCCCCCCCCCCCCCCCTCCCCCGCCCCCCCCGCTCCCCTCCTGGGCTGACGCCCCTCTACCTTCTGCCTCTGTGAGCTGCGCTGCTCCGGCTGCCGGCACAGGAGAAGTCACCACGGTCCCTCCTGCGCCTCCTTCTGTCCCGCGGCGCCGTCCTGCCGGGCATAGGCTGCACGCAGAGCCCGCGTCCCGTGGCCGGGCCGGTGCCGCCCGTCGGGGCTCTCCCGGCTCCGAGACCAGGCGGCGGCCAGCGCCCGCGTGCGAGACTCGGGTCCTCTGTGGTCTGGGCCGCCGTGCGGGGGCACCAGTGGCCGAGTGGCGGTCAGCTCCCGTTCGGTCAGCGAGCAGCTGACGTTGCGAGCCTGGCCGAAGCCGCCGTCGTCCCGCTCCTGCGGGGCACGAGCTGCAGTTGTTTGCGTTTCGTCTTCGTTGGCTCTGGCTTCTGCCGGCCACTTTGCTCTTTCGACTCAGCTCCCCCCGGGAGCAGGATGGCGGCCCGCGCGGAGCTGGCCTTGTGGCGTCTTGCATCTCTCGCACGTGGCGGACGGAAAGACGGGCGCGGCCGGGCATGGTGGCGCATGCCTGTGAGCGGCAGCCTAGGAAGCCGCGGCCGGCAGGGGCCAGGGATCGCGATTCAAGTTCCGCCGGGGGCCCATAGAGAGACCTACTCCCAAAATTTAGCTGGGCGTGGAGGCGTGTGCCTGTCATCCCAGCTACCTGGGAGGCTGAGGCTGAGGATGGCTCGAGTCCGTGGTACCCCGGGCAACGGGAGCCTGCGGTTCCCCGGGCAGAAATAGCGGGACCTGGTCTCAAATGAGAAAAAAAACCACAGACATGCCTTCCGCTGTGCCCCATGGCCGCCGGCGCTAGCACTTTGCAGGGGTCGCTCGGAGGCAGGGGCGTCCCAGCGGGGCTTGTCACCCTCCCCCGGGGAGCTGAGGTCTCTGGCATCGGCACTGGGGGCCCCTGAGCTGTTGATCTTCCCCCGCTTCTTCACAGACACCTTTGCTTTGTGCTGGACGGCACCACCACGTGCCCTGGGGCGGAGGGGCACAGTGTGAGCAGCGTTTGTGCCCTAAAGACACCCTTCTTGTCCCAGGCTGTGTGTGTGTGTGGTGTGTGTGGTGTGTGGTCTGTGTGTGATGTGTGATATGTGTGCTATGTGTGGTGCGTGCGTGGTGTGTACGTGATATGTGTGGTGCATGGTGTGTATGTGATGTGTGTGGTGTATAGTGTATGTGATGTGATATATGTGGTGTGATATGTACAATGTGTGGTGTGTATGTGATGTGTAATGTGTGTGGTGTATGTGGCATGTGATGTGTGGTATGTACGTGATGTGTGGTGTGTGGTGTGTATGTGATTGTGTGGTGTATGGTGTGTATGGCACGTGTGATATGTGTGGTGTGTACGTGATGTGTGTGGTATGTGGTGTGTACGTGATGTGTGTGTGGTGTATGGTGTGTGATATGTGGTGTGTGATGTGTGCAGTGTGTGGCATGTGTGCTCTGTGCTATGTGCGTGGTCTGTATGTGATATATGTGGTGTGTGGTATGTATGTGGTGTGTGTGGTGTATGGTGTATGTGATGCGTGATATGTGATATGTGCGGTGTGTGGTATGTGTGCTGTGTGCGCTGTATGTACATGATATGTATGGTGTGTGATAGGTATGTGGTGTCTGTGTGGTGTGTGGTATATGCGGTGTGTGATATGTGATGTGTGCAGTGTGTGCCAGGTGTGCTGTGTGTGTGGCATGTACGTGATGTGTCTGGTGTGTGTGATATGTGTGTGGTGTATGTGGTGTGTGGTGTGTGTGATGTATGGTATGTGGCGTGTGTGCTGTGTGCTGTGTGTGTGTGTGCTGTGTGCTGTGTGGGGTGTGTGTGTTGGAGGGTGGTTTTCAGTCAGTCTGTTCCATAGTTAGGCTGCGCCTGCAGTTTCCTTGCGCTGTCTGTGGGTCCAGACCCCAACGCATGCAATTTTGCAGGCTCAGGTCAGAAGCCCCCCACGAGCAAGACTTGTGCCCCCGGCCGGAGGCCGCTCGCACCGCACCGTGGGGCGTCAGTAGCTCACAACCCTCCACCTCAGGAGTGTCTCTTCGGCCCCGGGTGGCTCCTGTCTTGTGCTCTGGAAACCCCAGGACCCCGGGAGCCTCCCCGCAGCCGTTAGCAGCCTCGAGCCTGCAGGCAGCCTGCGGCCCATGGAGAAGAGGTGGCGGGCGAACACGTGCACTCGTGGCTGCTGAGCCCGGCGACGGAGCACGCGCCAGGCCATGGCAGCCCAGCCGGCCTTCCTGGAGCCCAGGAGCCTGAGAGGCACGCGCGCGCGCTCCGGAGGGCTGCCGGGGGCGCGCCCTGCGGCCTGTGACAGCAGCGGAGGAGGGGAGGGGCAGCGCTGTCCCGAGTCAGGCGCCTCAGCAGGTGACTGCAGCACGGGGGTGAATGGGCCTGCGCGCCCGCTGCGGCGCGGCTTCCGGCGGGGCTTGGCACGCAGATAGCTCTTGTCCGCCGAGCTGACGCAACCGGCGCAACTTCCCCATCGCGGGCGGAGCTCGGCGGACGTGCGCTTGGCACGTGCTGCAGCTGGAAAGTCCCGGCTCGAGCCCCGGGCGGGCAGCTCCGCGCCGACAGTCCTCTTCTCACGGAGCCCTCACGCCGGAGCCGCGTGCGCTCGGCTGTCTTCCGAGGACACTGACTCCGCGAGAGCGGCTCCTGCCCTACAGCCGCAACCTCAGCCTTCGGACGCCGCCTCCGCCATGGCCCTGCCCTCCGAGAGCTTCGAGCAGCGCCCCGCCGGGCCGCCCGCCCCCCAGCCGCTCCCGGGCCTTACGCACAAGGACGTTGCTCCAGGGGACAGATGAAGCCCGTGGCCAGCCATGGTCCACGACACGCAGCGAGGGAGGGGCCGGGCTGGTCAGAGGCGAGGGAGGGCGGGCTCCGGGAGCAGGGTGATGGGGCGTGGCAGAGTCTGCTGGTGGGAAGGGCACCCCTCCGGGGACCACAGCGACGCCGAAATGACTGGACGTGTCAGAAAACAAGTAAGAGAACTTCGAAAGGACAAAAGAAACCTCGTGTCCAAATGCGGTCACACGTGGTGGGGGTTGGGGGCCGGGGCGCCTTGAAGGCTGGAAGAAGCGGGGGTCTCCCGGCGGACACGGAAAAGGCGTCCGATGAAACGTAGCTCCAGCCTGGGGGGCGCTCAAGAGTTGGGCCGGGGGACGCGTCCCGACAGAATGAAGGCCACGCCCGGCAACCCTGCAGCGAGCATCCCGTTCGACGGCGAAGGAACCCAGGCCTGTCCTCGAAGATCAGGAGGAAGGTGCCCTGCCCGCCCCGGGGTCCTGGAAGGCCCAGGCTGCGCCCCGGAAAGGACAAGCTGGGAGCCCGACATGTCGATGTCAAACAGAAGCCTCACGACCACGTGGTGCCGGCACAGCAGGAGCAGCCCCGTGGAACCGAACCAGGAGCCGGTAACGGCGAGAAACGGGCCCAAGCACAGCCTTTGCGAGAAGGGGGCGATGTATCGCTGGACGGACCACGGAGTCGGCGAAGCCATTGGCGCCGCATCTGCTGGTCGTGACCTGTGGAACGGCAGGAGCTGCTCTCGTGTGACAGGAGCCGCCGACGGTGCGCGTGGGGAAAGCAGTCAAAACACTCGCAGCTTGCTCGTCTCCCGCGGCCGGACGCCGTGGCTTCCTTCCTTCCTTCTTGCTTTCTGATTTTCCCTTGTGTCTTTGATTTAAAATGTACGTTTTTAATTGGAAAAGGCGCTGCCATGGCTGTTATTCATGGGGGGGCGGGTGCTCCCGGGCCTGTAAGAGCTGACGGACCCTCGTCATCGCGCGCGCACCCCCTTCTGCTGGCAGCCGGGCCGGCCAGCGCCCGGGACGTGCACCCTCATCCAGAGGCTCCGGGTCACACGTTGGAGAACGCTGTCTTGGGCTAGCTGGCCACCTTGAGTAACCCAGCTGGAACCCACCCCACGTCCTCCCGGGACCGAGGCTAGCCTGGCCATGGGGTTCGCTTTGCCCAGCGGTAGCGCCCTGGCCTGGGGACGTAGGAACGGTCAGGAGCCAGGTGTGGCTTCCACGCGGGTCTGTTTCCTTCAGCGGCACCCTCTGCCCTCACTCCACGCACAGGCACTGCCCGACACCCTGAGTGAGGGTGACACGGAGCAGACAGCAGCTGCTCCCAAAGGACAGGCCGCAGGTGACCAGGGCCGCTGGGACCCGCGTCTGCGGACCACCGACGGCCGCGCCCTCAGGTGAGCGGCTTCCCTTGGGGGGGAGGGACAACCTGCGTGCGAGACCTAGTCCCCAAAAATCGCTGGGCGTGGTGGCGCGCGCCTGCCATCCCAGCTACCTGGGAGGCTGAGGCTGGGATCGCTTGAGTCCATGGCACCCCGGGCAACGTGAGCCTGCGGTTCCACGGGCAAAAATAGCCAGACGTAGCTGTGGCCCCGCGTCTGCAGCGGCTCTAAAGGGTCCGCGCAGAACGTCCCGACACACGAAGGCGCCCGCGTCAAGCTCTCGGCCGGGCACCGTGCCCTGCGCCCTGGGCCCGCTGACCCCGCACCCCACGGGCGGCACTCGGTGCCCGGGATCCCCCTTTCTCTCCTCGCACAGTGGGAGGCAGCAGCGGGCCCGGGCTGAGAGCCTTGCAGGGAACTACCCGCCCCCGGTAGGGCCCTTGGCACAACGGTGCCCGTCTCGGAACGTTGGTTGGTGGATCGTTGGTCAGCTCGCTTCCGGTGAGCTCTGCTAGAAGTGGGAGTGGCCAGAGGGGGGACCCCCTGCCCCGCCCCTGGACACCTGAGGAGCTAGGGCAGCCCTTCCTCCACGCGGGACCCGGGTGGGGCGCCTGCCAGGGCCCGGGCCGCGGCAGGGCCGCTGCGGGAGCTTCTCCCGGACGCAGGCCTGTCGGGGGGGAACCCGGACCCTGCTTCCGGTTCAGCTAGGACCAAGGCCGCGGGGGGCGGCGTGGCCCAGTCAGGGTGATGAAAATCGTAGACCAAGAAGTGACGTTCAACAGCGGGAAAACGACAGCGCGGCTCGGCCCCGGCCGCGGCTCTGCGCAGACGGTCCTGCGGGCCGAGCGCCACCGGGCCAGTCGCCACCGCCGCCGCCGCCGCTGCGACACGGGCCTGGCGCTGCAGCGGGAGCGGGGGAGCGCGGTCATGTCGTGCGTGCGCGGGCGCCCACTGGGCACAGGGCTGACAGGAGCAGCGCAGAGACCAGCCGTGCCGAGGAGGGTTCTGAGGCGCGTCTGAGGCGCGGCGGAGACGCGCCCAGGGGCCGGACGGGAGGGGGCCGGGGAGTCAGCTGCGGTCAGGAGAGAGCAGGGCCCGCCTGGCTGCCGGGGCTTTCCGGAGCCAGGGTAGCTCCGGAATCACAGGCCCAGGCGAGCCCAGCCCACCAGGGCAGGGGCTCCCGCAGCCCTGGGGGGTCTCTGGAGGGCCGGCACAGAGCGGCTTCCTGGCGCGGCCGCCCGTGTGTCCAGCTCTGCGCCAGCTCAGGCCTCGCGGGCGCCATCGTGTCGCGGGGTGACTCTCGGCGACCTTCTGACACGCTCGTCCTGCTGCTCGTTTCCCAGCGGCCCCCGGGGAGCGGGGCGGGCCGAGGCCGGCGGAGGGGCTCGGAATGGAGGTGCGCGGGTCACTGTCGCGTGGAGAGCTCGGGGCTGGACGTCTACGCGAAGCCAACGCGACGTGGGAGAGCGAGGCCGCGGGGCAGCGGGTCTGCGAGGGCCTCGGACGGGGCTGGAGCTCTTTGGTGAAGAGAAGGGCTGGACCTGGAGAGCTGGCGCCGCTGCGCTGCAGGCCGGGGACCCTGGCGGGGGGCAGCACCACGCAGGGGCAGAGGGTGCCAGGCCCGTGAGCGGAACCCGTGTTCCTGCAGACAGAGCCCCCAGGGCGTGTGCCACGACCTGCAGCGTCCCCGGCCCATCCACCCTGCCAGGAGGGGGGCAGCCGTGCCTGAGCACCCCTGGGGCGCAGGTCCTGAGTGGCTCTAGACCTTGTGACAAAGACACGCGGGACCCATGAGATAAATGCTAAGAGAATGCCACAGCGCTGCGACACGGGAGCGAGATGCGGCCCACGCCAGCGACACCCACATGCAGGCTGCCCGTGCCCAGCGCCCCTTTGCCGGTGCCTCGGGAGGTGCCCCCCGCGCTGCGCCGCCGGCCGTGGGAGGCAAAGTCCCAGCTACACATGGGGCAGGCGCGAGGGGAGCCGTTGTCCCGCTGCGGGCCGCTGGCTGGCAAGGCCGAGGGCCGCGTGGCTGCCGCTGCTGCGCCCGACACTGCTTGCCAGTGCCCAGCTGCAGTCTGGAGCTGTCACCCTGAGCCCACAGTCGCTTTGCCGGCCGGCTGGTCCCCCAGCTTGTCGATGGTGGCTGCAGTAGCAGCTCCCTAGGGGGGCTGGTCCCGCGTGGCTGTCCTGCGGACCTGCCCGCAACCCATATCCGTGTAGGCCGGCGGCGTGCTCCGCTCTCCCGGCATGCTCCGCTCTCCCGGCATGCTCCGCTCTTCCGGCATGCTCCGGCTCCCGGCCTGCCCCACTCTCTGGCCTGCCCGTTTGCTGGCAGCAAGTGGGCGCGGAGTCCTTCGTAAGCAGGCGAGACGAACGGTGGCCAGCGCGCAGCGGGAGCCCGACAGTGAGACCTGAAGGCAGCCAAGCAGGCCCCTCCGGCGCCCTACGACGCCACCCCTGGGTGTCAGCTCGCAAGGCCGAATGCGCACGTGCCTGCGGACCTCCACCCCGGGGACGCACGCGTCGCGGCCTGAGTGTGGCCGCCCGCTCAGCGCTGCCTCGCCTTCCGGCACTTGAGCCGCCTGAAGCCGTTTGCCCTGGTGTTGAGTGGCGCCGATGACCGCGCCTCGGGCGCAGCTGGGAGCAGGCCAGGCCGGACACCGGGGCCCCCGCTCAGCCCCTGCAGGCGCCGCCGCCTCGGCCCTGTCAGCCCTGCGCTCCGCCCCAGCTGAGCACCCAGCCTGCAGCTCAGTGCCCGCCGGGGGCTTGCGCGCCGGACACAGGAGGGGTGCTCTGTGACAGGCGCTCCGGGTGGTGGCGGTGGTGCAGCGAGCGCCCGGCACCGTCCCTGCCGCCAGGCTGGCCCCGAGTCCCGTGGGCGCGTGAGAGGCGCTGCATGGGAGGGCACTGCATGGGAGGGCGCTGCGAAGGGTCTTACGAGCCAGAGGAGGGAGCGGGGACTTGGCGGGTGAGTGGGCTGGAGGGCAGGGGCCGGGCCTGCCCGGGTGGGGGCCGAGCAGGCAGGAGACCTCAGCAACTCCCTGTTGCGTGCCCAGGCCAGCCCCTGGCACCCAACGCCCGCCTCCCGGCCCCCGTGGCCTCAGCCCACCAGCTGGCGCCCAGAGGCTGCAGAGCCCTGACGTGCGCCCTGCCCAAGCTCCGTCTCTGGGGCAACTGGGGCCCAGCAGTGGCCGCTGGCCGTTGCCCCGGGCTCCTGCCGCCCCTCCCTCTCGGCCCGCGCTGGTCCAGCTCCTCGCGGTCGGAGCCCTGAACGCCGCCCCTTCTGGGGGCACAAGCTGCGGGACACGGTCGGTCGGCGTCGTGGGCACCGCGGGCCGCCACGCCAGGGCCCCCGGCACGGCCCGGTGAGCGCTTGGAGGGACCGGGGAGGCCGAGCCCAGGCCCCGGGATGCTTCGCTGGGCCGCAGGCATGCCCATAAAAATGCCGTGGCCACCAGGGCTGCAATCTGCCATCAGGGCCCCGGGCCTTCCTCGTGGCGCTCGGCTCATTCCGGAATCCCAGGCCAGCTGGGGGGCTGCTCTCCCGGCCAGCAGGGACGGAAGGTCAGGAAAGGGCCACGGCCCGGAACAAAGACACCGGACTCGGCCTGGAGAGGCTGGCGGAGTCGCTGCAAGACCCACCTCTGACCGAGGGGGTGCAGGAGGCAGCACGCACGGCAGCGCCTTGGCCCGCACCCCTGCCGACCTGCACCTAGGGCGGGGGCTTTCTGGGGGCCCTCTGGGACTCCCCGTCCTGGGGAGAAGGGGGCGTCCCAGAAGCCAGACGACTGGGGGGGTGCCCTGTGGCATGGGGCGCGGCGGCCCTCGAAGGCAGGAGGGCTGGGCTCCTCTCTCCACCCTCCACCGGCCAGCCCGGGAGGCGCCCCCCCCCCGCGCCCCCCCACTCGCGATTCAGCCTCGAGCCTCCTCCGCGGCGCGGGCGCCCCGGTGCGGGGCTCTCTAGGGCCGGGACTCCCGGCAGCGGCGCGGACTCGGGGAACCCAGCGGCCGGGGGTCCCGCTGAGCTTCTGGAGGCGACCCCCCGGGCTTCCCCGCCCGCTGGGCGCGGGGGCGAGGGGCGAGGGCGCGGCGGGGCGGGGCGGCGGCCCGGGAGGTGATCTCACTCCCC
>PVHY01025401.1:0-18462 GCA_004024945.1 Uropsilus gracilis
TGTCTTTTTAGTTCTCCCCATTTTTTTTTGAGTGGGCTTTTGGTCTTATTTTTGTTAAATTTTGTGAGTTCTTTATGGATATTTTTTATCAGACTCTTGTCATGGCATTGTCTCATTTATATGAAGGATATAGGGGAACAAACAAACAAACAGACAGACAAGGAAAATTTAAAACTGCCAACATAACTGGAACATAGAGCAAGGGAGGGGAAAGAGAGTAAATTGGGGGAGGGCACAAGAGATTAAGATGGTTCACAGGTGATAAGGTGATGGGAAAACTTTGGGATAGACAATGATGTTATGTATATGTGTGTGTATGTATATATCTGTGCAATTAATAAACTATAATTAAAAAAGATAAAAACTAAAATAAAATAAATTTTAAAAATAAAACAAAATTCTGGGCAGAACAAATTAGGTGACTCCACCTTGTAAGGCTTTTGTGAGGATTACAAGAGATGTGTAGAAGGTATAAAAGCTTGTGTCAAGTAGTGATGCTAGCATAGTGCAGGCACCTCATTCTCAGACCTCCCTGAGTGCCAAGTTCCCTCCTTTGGGTCATGCAAAATCTATAGCCAGGAGTTGAAGTTTTGAGTTAAGGATAATCTTGAGAACAGAGGCCTCCCACATACTCCTCATCAGGCATTTTTCAGCCTATCAACTTACATCTTGTAACAGTGTGATTTACACTGTAAGCTTCCAGGTTCCCTGTCCCACCCAGGGAAGGGTGGCCCTGAGCAGAGATGAGAAGCTGAGGAAGAGGAAGGAAGAGGAGGTCAGAGGTGGAAAAGGAGAAGACTGGGGTTGGTGTATGGAGCAGAGAGACAAGCAAATAAGCAGCCATGCTTGCTTCTCAACCTTGGACTTGTACCAAGGACTTGGGGGAGACATGGAGGAAGACACTTGAATCAAGAGACAGAAACATGGGTGAGCGGTCACTCTCTTGATTTTGGATTTTGACTTTGCTCTTTTTTTCCCAAGCTCTGCCTGGTCCCCTCTTTCCTGTGAATCCCCACCAGAAGGTGTCTTAGACCTGTGGCAACTTTCAGTCCTCAGTGGCTCTGCTATGGGCCCTTTTTGACTAGGTATTTACCTGTGAGAGGATGAGTAACTTTGAGTGTTTAATTGGAAACTTTTGAACTCTCTTACTCTTCTGTTTATCACACATTAATTGCATTAAATTTAATTTCTGTTGAAGGTCTTATGCACTGGAGTGTGTTTTGTCTTGATGTGGTGGATGACAGAGCATACAGGTTTGGGGGTCCAGTGTGCCCCTCATTCTACTGGTCATCTCACCAACATCCCATTCCCATGAGGATAACCTGATGCTGGACCTGCACAGAAGAATACTTGCTCACAATGCTGTAAATTTGGACACTAACAGATAAGGGTCAACAATGAAGGAAACTAGACAGCACGCAACACAGGAACAGATTAAATGGAGGATGAAAGAGAGCACTCAAAACTTCTAAGTCAAGTTCTTACTGAAATGAAGCATCTTGTCTAGTTAAAGCAAGGGAATTTTGCAAAGATAGAGTCTACAAGAAAGAACTCTAGGACATTCCCCCTCCTTAGTTTTTTTCCCCTGGGGTTCACTCACTACCTCCCTTCCCTGACCACTCCTACCCATCCCCTCCCCAGTTTTAAACATACAAATTGGAGTCAGAAATTCCCAGCTTCACCATGCGTACAGGTTATGCAGGGATCTTGATTAAATGCAGGCTTTGATCTTGACTAATAAGTCTGGAGTTTTTGATTAGTAGGTCTAAGAGAGGCTTGTGATTCTGAATTTTCAACAAGTTTTCAGATAAGTAGAAGTTGCTGGTTTACAAGCCACATTTTAAGTAACGAGGTTGTAGATTTGTAGGCAGAATCACAGAGAAACAAATATTATGGGAAGAAAAGAGGAAGATGATGTGAATGACTAAAGAAAAGAGTTGATTTCTGTTAACAACTTTGACTCTTCTTGGCTACACATAATTGGTTACTGTTTTTCTAAAAAGGATGTAAAAAGGATTGATTCTATCCTCAGGTTATCCTCAGACTGACTCAATTACCAGTTCTCATTATGACCATGACTTCTCAAACAATTGTTTGCTTGATGATTTCTTAAAACAATTGAATTTTGGCCTTGTTCAAAAGACTTTTAGCCCAGTTCCAATAAGACAAGAAATGCAATTTCTCTGAAATGATTCTGGGCTCCGTTTTAAAGGTGGCTTTACAGATGTCAATTTTTTGGCATATTCATTTACTCACATATTTACTACTCTCATTATTCTTCATTTCTTCCTGAATTTCTGATCAGCCATCTGAGATTGTTTTCATTCTGCTGGAAGAATATATTTTATTATTTTCTTTGATGCAGGTCTGTGGCTGAGACATTTCCTTGCTTTGGATTGTTGAATAATACTGTGATTACACCTTCCTTCTTCAATCTTATTTTCAATGAATTTAGGAAGATAGTTATTTTATTTCAGAAACTTAGCGGTGTGATTTCTGTGTCTTTTGCTTTCCTTTTTTCTACTGAGAAGTCAGATGTTAGACCAATTGCATGTGAGGTGTCTCTGCCTTGTTTTTAAGAGAGGCGTATTATTTCTGGTTTTCAGCCATTTTACTACCATATAAGCACTTCTTTTGCTGTATACAACTTGCAGCTGAGCTTCCTGAATCTGTAACTGTGTGTCTTTGGTCAATTGGGGTCAGTTCTGTGGCATTGTTGAAATATTCTTTGTTTCAATTTCTCTTCCTCCTAAGAGGCTCTGATTACTGATTTCTTTATAGCTTATCCTTCTTTTGTATTTTACATTCTTTTAACTTGGTGTGGTTTTCTTTGGAATATTTTCTCAGGACTTATCCTCCATTTCCCAAATTCATCTTTTCAACTGTGTTTGTAGTGCTAGCAAACTGAGGCAAGGTTTTGCCTTTTATGCAAAGCGGGTAGGTTCTAAATGATGTAACAGTTTGCTTCTTTGGGCTATTTAGAAAAAAATACTGTTCTCTTCTTAATTTTGGTCACTATATTATTTGATTCTAAATTTTTCATTTGGTGCTTCTTTTTGGAAAAAATATTTTCTACTGTTCTACTCTCACTCTCCACTTTTTCCATCTTCTGTGAAGTAGTAAGCAGTTTGTTTTAAAGTATGGATCCGTCTCTGCTGTTTGCTGTCTCTGTTGGTTTCTGTTCAGCTGTCTTATCTCCACAGGTGCCTGGCCATTTTGATTGTGTTGTGTCTAGAGAAAGCTTCGGAGACCTCATAGGTATAGAGCCCCCCAAAATGTCAGATTGGCCTAATTTGCTTCTCTAGTTATGAGGGTGACCTGCTTATTTTCATTTGGACTTGGCTTCTTGGCACAAATAGGCTTTACCCTTTCCTTGTCTTTTGCCTGGTTATCAATATCTTCATGAACAAGTGGTTGTCTCCTAACTGACAACGTCGTCATTCCATTTCAATTGCCCCCACCTCTCAACCAGTCAGCATCCCTGCAACATCAGTATATCTAATAGTTCTGGCCTGGCAGGTCTTCAATTTTCTACTAGATCAGGAATATATTTTAAAATATTTTGAGATCGTTTTCAGGGGATGGCTTAGTCTAAAAGTGCCCAATTTACCATTATAAGAGGTCTATTTGACTCTTAAACCTTTGCATATAAACTGGTCTGACTCTTCTCCCCCACTTAGAGTATTCTCTTTGGTCCAAGTGACTTGAATTTCATGATGTTTGCCTAGAGATGGATTTGTTTTTACTTGCTGTGCTTAAAACCTGGGTGCTTTTCTATTATGCATTATGGAAGTTAAAATAAAACTTTAATCTTGTTGATTCATTTCCTCTCCTGTTATATTTTTTCTCTTGGGAACTTTTATTATTCAAGTGTTGAAGCTTTTGGTTCTCCAAAAACTTCTCTTCTTATTCATCAATTTTTATTTTATTTTTCCTTTATTCCCTGTGAGAATTCCTCAGTTTTATCTTCCAACCTGTTGATTTAAATAAAACTCTGTGATATTTTTTACTTTAAAGAGCTTTGTAAGTATCAAATTGCTCCTTTTATAGCCTCTTGTTCTTGTTTCAAGGGCTCAAAAACTTTTCTTTTCTTTTTTGTTTTGTTTTTAAAATAATTTATTTATATATAAATTTCACATCTCTGTGATCTCTGGGGTTCACCCTCCCACCTGACTGTTCTCAGTTCCCACCCTGTCCCACCCCCCCAATGATAAAAATGTGGTATATATACACAATGGAACATTACTCATCAATTAAAAATGACAAATTGGATGATTTATGATAACATGGATGGGCTTAGAAGAAGTCATATTAGCAAAAACTTCTACTTCCTAAAGAAAATGTCTTGTAATTTTTCCCTTTGCTCCCGTGTTACTTCTTGTTGCTTGCTTTGTGCTTTCTTCCCATGCCCTCCTCTGTTCTGTAGCTTTCAGTCTTGTGTTTTCCCTTTCTCTCCCTTATGATTCTGCCCATTCTCATGATCTAAGAGAGGTCCTTAAAGAAAGAGGATGGGACTTGTGTTAGTATAGATGTGACTGGAGCATTTCACTGGCTGATTTCTATTAGTATATAGTATCTTTCTTTGGTATTTGTCCTTGTTAGTTTCTTGAGTTAGAAATACTGTACTGTCTTACTTGCACTTACATCTTTCCATGGAGTTTATCATCCTATCTACATCAGCACCATGACATTCTTCCTTCCTTTCTACTGCTGTCTTTTCTCTGTCCCTTCCTGCCTTCCTTTTGTCCTCTCAAGACCCAACTCCCACCTGTTTTCTGTATTCCATACCTTCTTGCATGCCTTTTAGAGACACGACTCGTTTTCCCTTTTTATTTCAGTCCACTGAGTATGAAGTAAAACAGAGGAAGGCAGTTTTAAGGAGATAAACGGAGTCTTGGAGACTTTGATTCCCTGGACCGCTGAGAGGCTCTCTCTTCACAGAGGCAGAATGGATGTTGCAGCAGACCTTCACATCTAGTCCAGGGGGACACAAACTTGTGACTTGAGTATGAGGTCCAGGATTGACTCCAGTTGGACCAATTTGCGTCAATGTTTTTGCTAAACCTATGCATGTGGAGGATAAGGACGCTGCTTTGCTATATCTGGAGCTCTAGACTGGACTCATGGGATAGAAATCCATGGGAAATTGACTGGAAATCAGACTGTATGTAGGAATTTGAAAGATTTGGGGAGAGAGCAAGGTAAAAGATTTAACCACAAGGTGGCAGGAGCGCACTCACGTAGGTGCATCCCTTGCGTCAAGGAAATGAAGACATTAAAACACCAGGTCGGGAGTTACTAAAAAAATAGGACAAGGAAACTCCTAAGGGACAGAAGACATGGGGAGGTGCCGATTGTGTCCACGTAATGTCACTGGGCAGCATATCAGGCATCTCTAAACTAGAGAGCACTAAGGAACAGCATAGGGTTGTGGGTCCGTGCTCTCTCATTTATGTATGGCAGGTATTGGTGGTATGGTATCCGCTATACACAGTAAAGCAGGCAAGCTCTACATGGTGGAATATATACTTCTTTGGGTTATTTTTAACTTAACTGTATATATAAATATTTGTATTTGATGTCAGTGAACTTTGAGTTAATGGATCTCAGCTTGCAATGAAGAAATGAACAGGCCCTACCTGGTTCATTTATATACTTCACTATATACATATAATGATGGAGCATTGCCAAGTAGCCAAAAATAAAAATGTATATATGCTGATAGGGTGATATGTCTTGTGTATTGTTGAGTGGAAAAACACAGTGAGGAACATGAATACAAATCTTAAATCAAGGGTTAGGGTGAGAAGAGGTCTCTCTGGACAAAGTAGGATCACAATTCTCTTTCTGCTCCTTAAATTACATAAGTTGCCATGGTGATGGGAGAACATTTCACGTGCAGCTTGGCTTCCGCTTAGGTTAGCCAGCTCTATTATGAAGCCAGGGGGCTAAGATGTGGATGGGCTCATCACCAGAGCACATAGGCTGTATTGTGAGACATGAAAATTAAACAAAACAAAACAAACCAAAAACTAGATTGCTGCCATGAAAGGGAACTGGGCAGTAAGACACCAAGCAAGTTTGGACCACATGAGCGTTATGGCAGCCAGCACGGCACAGCAAATACTCCCAGAGTCTCCCAGGTGCTCTATTCCGTTTCCCTCACGTAGAAGTTAACTATTGAATTTATTCCTTAATTTTTCTCATGGCATGCTTGGGAGGCGAAGTGCAGTCTTGTTTTTAATTTTCTTTTTATTTATTTCTTATAATGCTTGCAATAAATAAAAGCAAGGAGAAGCACATTAAAACCCTAGCTTTGAAGGGGTATACTGAACTATACTGGTCAATAAGTCAAAGCCTTATTGCCTTGGCATTGACTTTCATATATTGAAGTATGGGCTTTGATTTCCAGCACCGAAATGTCTAGTCAGGGTTTGGAGATGGAAAGAGAAATGAGACACATACAAAATCTATGGATACGGTTCAACCCAGGATCTCACTTGTTTGTATAATTATCTTCACATGGGAAGTAGAACATCATCAAAGGGGTGAAGTAACTGGCCTTCTAGAGGAGGCATTGCATTGGAGGCTCAAGTAGGAGTGAGGGGCCTTGCAACATTTATTCATTCAGAAAATATGGATGGATACAAAGGAAGCCATGTTCTGGGGAAGTTTCAAGAAATAATGCACAAATTCTTAATCTTGTGGAGGACTCTGTCTAGTGTACAAGTGGGAGAGTTACCAAGGACATCTCAAGTCTAAGCACAGCTATGCTGAGGTATCCTGGCACCCAGATAGTTTGATAATTGTATATGTATTTAAATTGATATTTTTTGATGAAAGTATTCAAATTTTATTGGAGAGAATAGACTGGATTTTCAATTAGTAAAAATTGTGTATCTTATTCCCTTGGGTACCATCAGTGGCTTTACTATTTATATTAACATATTATTTTGACCTAATAAAACTTTCTTTTATTTCATGTTTTCCTTCATTATTTGTAGGAGGATAGCACCAGTTGTTTTCCTTAAGCATAGAAGAAGTTTATATAAATATGGTTTAAAGTTTTGTCAAATGTGTATGAAAATTATTCTTTTCTGGTATCTCTTCAAGTTTCTGGTATCTCTTCAAAACTATTCTTTTCTGGTATCTCTTCAAATTTTCTTGTCCTTAAAAGGAAGAATTATGATTCCTTTCCCCTTCAGTGTGGACTGAACTTAAGGACTCAGGTCTAAGAAACATAATACTGCAGAAGTAAACTGGACTGTTGTTTCCAGGAACAGAGCCTGTGACTCCGTCTTGGCTATTCTCTCTCCAGCTCTCTCACCACTCATTGGTGGAAGTCATGTTTAAACACCCCTGTGGGGTGGCCCAGTCCCAGTGAAGTCTTGAGTGGCTGCAGCCCTGACCAGTAGGGTTTTATCTCTACCCCAGGACAGACCCTGGATCAGAGTGACTTATTTTTACTCCCAGATTTTTGACTTTCATATGTGGTATGAAATAATGTGTTATTTTAAACTGCTTTAGATTTTATTCATTCCCTGGCATTCACATCAGCAAAACATTTTTCCGTTGATTTTATCTTTAGTTAGTTTTTGTGAAAATCAGATTTTTTTCAAACCTTATATTTTTTATTACAAATGTAGATTAAAGTATTTAAAAGTTAGATGATAGCAACATGTCATTTAGAAACCACTTGCAGCTTTATAGTCTTAGCTTGTGTCACCTGCTCTTATCAGGTGGCCAAATACATGAATGATTGTAAAGCTGGTGGCTTATCTATATCTCCACATGCATGTTACAAAATGCTGAACAAAGGCAAGTCAACATCAGCAAAGAAGAGTTTTACCATTTTCTTTGGAAGGCTCTATGCATTTCAGCAGGGGCAGGTTTGAGTTTGCATTTTGCCCGTTAAAAAGTCATTTTTAAAAACACACATAAAATGCATCCAAATTAAAAGGGAAATAGCAAACCTGGAGAAATATTTTCAGGAAACACGAAAAAGTCAACATATTTGCCATCTAAAGATTGAATTGAGATACATACAAGATAAACCAAAAGAGACAATGAAGAAAGGGAAGGGAAACACCCCTCACTGGATGAATAAGCAAGGAATATAAAAGGTAATTTATAAAAGAAAAAATGCAAATATGGTTTTTAGGAGAAAATGCTCAGCGCCACTGTTATGCAGTAAAAGCAAATGGATACTAAGCTGTCATCTTCCTGCTGGTAGTTTAGCAACTTCTGCTGAGTTCTAAAACATTCCTATCTCTTGTTAAAATACTCATGCCACAACAGTAAAAAAGCTATAAGAGCTTTAGAAATAAATAGTAAAATGGGTGAAAACTCTTAATTTTTCAAAGTTTTCAAAACTCTTCTTCAGAAATAGCATTTGAGTTAAAAGATGGAGCTTTCCATGTCCCTGTTTGAGCAGAGGAATATTATCAGAGTATCAGCCTCCATTATCCCAAATTGTTTATAAATGTAACAATTTGAATTTAATCTACTTCATTATTCCCAGTGGTAGATGATAAAAAAAAAGTGTCTACAGTTAAATTGGAAGAGAAAAGATGAGACCAATCAAGGATATTTGGTTGAGATGCAGACACATGTATATAACAGATATAAGGTTGAGATGCAGACACATGTATATAAAAAGAGTTCATATTTGGCTAAAGGAGTTTACTTCAAACTGTTGAGACTAGTCTTGGGACACAAACTACAGAGATTGAAAAAAAAATCACGATCCCTACATCACATCTATGCTAAAGTGAAATTTAACCATTAAAAGTATAATCATGAAATGTAAAAATAAGGAGTGGAAAATATCAATCAACATGCTTGAGATGAGATAATAATTTCAAGTGTGATGACAAAGACAGAAACCAAAGAGTAAGATATTTATATACTTGACTACAGAAGATTAAAGTCTGGATGTCAAAAAGACTATTATCATTAGTGAGAGATAAGTATAAATTAGGAAAATATTTGTAGCCTACATGAAAGCCAAAAGTTAATACATAAATATAAGAAGAATAGTTTCATCTCCTTCACATCAAATGCAAATTAAAACAGCAATGGGAAAGATTTTTTAAAATGATAATACCTAGGGCTGATTAGGGTTGGAAAGTGGGCCTCTTCCATTGAATTGTTTAAAAGTCAAATAGTACAATCTAGTTGATAACCTGTTAAAATTCATAAAAGTGTTGAAAATATGTCCCTGTCTATGATCCAGTTAAAGAAATAACTGTGCAAAGACTTATCAACATTTCCGCTTTAATAGTTAAAAACTGGAAACAAACCTAAGGAGTTGATTAAGGAAATTGTGATGCAGGGATAAAAAGCACATGATCATTGCAGACGATGAAGCAAGTACATTTGTTTAATATGGGATTGAAAAACATGTGATGGGAGGCGGGGTGGGAGAGTTAGGGAGTCTAGAGGGGTGGGGAGGACACAATGCCAAAAATAAGATCAATAGTGAAGAAACGGCAGGCAAGTGTCTGCAGGGAGGCTGAGATACATGCCCAGACATTCCTGTTTTGAACACATCTTTCCTGTACTCACAACGTGGCTAATGAGTCTTGCTAACCAAGTGCTACTAAATCGGCCTCACTAATTGGCCTCCAGTTTACTCTCTAAGGCCTAGTTTTTTTCTTTCTAAGGGCACACAAGAAAAGCAAATGTTTCCTGGTCCTTCTGTCCCTCTGGCCTTATTAGCAAGCATGTGTCACACAATCAGCAAACCCCAGCTTCCCTCAGCCACATTATCTGAAACTCTCATTTGGGAGCTCATTAGAGATTCTGTTTGTGGAGCTTGCAAGACCTCATTCCCCAACTCTGGCCCTGTTATCTTCGTGGTGGCCTTTGTTACAACAGTTACCTGATGGTTATACCTCCGGAGGCCCTGTTGAGCCATGGAAGTTAGTAAAGTTTATCAATTAGTTGCCTTTAACCTAACAGACCAAAAGATGCTAAAGTGCTTGGGGACCCAAGAAATGAATCATGCTCCCTCCCAGTGCACCCAGGGCAAGGCTACAGGATCTACAGATCTGAGTAGGCCAGTGTGGTACAATGGGTACAGCCCTAGCCAGGAAGGCTGGCGTGTTTGGGGTGTAAATGCCCGACCTCATCCTGTCAGAGAGAGGACACAAATTCTAGAAATATGGCCACTCTTACTCCATGCCTAAAGGAATTTTGACTTCTCCTTTTACACTATACCTGTCAACTCAGTAGTTCCGTATTTACATTCCTTTAATACTTAGAATAATCATTTAATGTACACGCTATGATTTCCATTTCATAGATGAGAAATCGGGGGCCCACAGGGAGGCAATGACCCACCCAAGACGCTAGGCAAGTCAGTGTTAACCCAGAAAACAGGTGTCCCAGCCTCTCAGCCCAGTACTGCCTTCAGTGGAGCACAGCTGGGTGAACAAAACAGGGATCATGGGTTTCCCTGTGTGCTACCTGACACAGAAGATGCTTTCTAGTTACTTTTCCTTTTATTCTGGCCTGGACAACTGTCTGAAAATACCAAATATAGGACAAAAGCCTGTGGGCCCTGATGTCACTGTCTCCCCAGATGCTACAAACATAAGTTCTGAAAACATGGTTAAATATTTTCTGACTGATGTTCCAGGATTCCTTTCCATGTTCCCTTCTTTTTGTTTTAATTATTACTACCTCTCAGGCTTCCATATCTCTGCCTTCCCAACACACTGCTATCATCTCCAATCTGGGATTTTCTTCAGTGGCTGTGTCAGAGATCCACTATGCAAGAGTAGTTCCTGGCTTTCCGCTTGTTTTCAGACATATTGATAGTCTGTTTAGTTGCCTATAGTCCACACCCCCCCCCATACCCACACCCCAACCTATGTGTGTCTTAGTATTTATCATGCAGTAGGTTTAAAAAAATGCCCATGATATGATGATGGGAGACCGATGGAGACTACAGTTATGTAAGGCGAAAAAAACTTAAAAACACATAATTAAAAAAATGCCTAAGGTTACTTGGAAAGGACAAATTTTGCAGATAAAGGAACCGACACTTGGAAAGTTCATGTAAATGAAAGTAGAAGAGTCTGGGTTAGAACCCAGGTTTCCTAAGGTTGGAAAGTTCCCTCACTCAGCTGTTTCCCTGGAAGCATTTGCTCCTGGAGTCAGTACCACTCTTCCCTTTGGAATTCTTTGCTGTGTTACTGGAAGCAGGCAGGAGAGAGGCAAAGATACCGGCCTAGGAGTCAGCAGTCAGAGGTTGTCCTATTACTAACTCGGGAAATCACTTAGCGTATCTGTACCACTGCATTTCTTTTACTCTACAGAAGCATTTTAGACTACAGTTAGCAAATATAGTCCTATTTGCTTATTTTTGTTTTCCTTAACATTGGTGTTGAGTCCTCCCCAAACATCACTGTCTTGTCTTGGAGTGTGTGTGCATGTATTCTATGTATTTTATATTTTCAGGTCTTAGACCCAAGTTTTCAATCCAGTTTGAATTATTTGGTAGGAAAGAGTGATCAATCTAGTTTCATTTTCTCATGTGTGGTCTCAACACCCCTTGTTGAAAAGGCTTCTTCTCTCCATTATATTGTCTCTGCTCCTTTGTGGTGGATTAAGTGTCCCATATGAGTATGGGTTTATTTCTAAGCTGTCAAGTTTATTTCATTGGTCTGTGTATTTATTTTTATTCCAAAACCACACCTTTTTGAGTGCATTTACTATATTTTTAATTTTTAAATTAATTTTATATCTATATATATTACATTATTGTGTACCCCGGGGTCTTCCCATTTCCTTAACATCCGTTAACCATTTTAATCTTTTGTGACCTCCACTTCCCCCGTTTTCTTCCCCTCCCCCCCTCAGTCTATTGCTCTGTTGGTTGTTTCTAATTTTTCTTATTTGTTTGTTTGTTTTTCCCTATGTCCTTCATACAAGTGAGACCATCCCATATTTCTCTTTTTCTTTCTGACTTATATCTGCTAATAGAAGTCTTCTAACCCATCCATGTTGCTGTGAATGACATGTTTGTCCTCTTTAATTGATGCATAATATTCCATCATGTACATATACCGCATTTTTTTCAGCCATTCAACAGTTTTGGGGTATTTAGGTTGTTTCCATATCTTGGCAATTGTAAACTGAGCTGCAATAAACATGCGCATACAGGTGTCCTTTTTAATAAGTGTTTTCATGTCTTTTGGGTAGATTCCCAGTAGTGGGATTGCTGGGTTGAATGCTAATTCCATTTTCAATTGTTTGAGGGTCATCCATACAGTTTTCCACAGTGGCTGGACCAGTTTGCATTCCCACCAGCAGTGTTAGAGAGTTCCTTTTTCTCTGCATCGAGTCAACACTTGTTGTTGCCCGCTTTTTTTTTTTTTTTTAATATATGGGCCATTCTTACCGGTGTAAGATGGTATCTCAGAAAACCACACTATTTATATTGCTATAACATCGGAGTGCCAGTTGAAGATGGAAGGTGATACCTCTGTTCCTCTTTTTTGTCAAGATTGCTTGAGCTACTTAGGATCTTTTGTGGTTCCATATAGATCTCAGTATTTTTTTTCTCTATTCCCTTGAAGAATTCCATCAAAACTTTGACAGGGAGTGCGTTGAATCTATACGTTGCTTCATAAAAAGCTAAATCAAAATAACCCATAGAACTATGAGGGCACAACTGAAGCTACCAGTGGGTGAGGATGTGGCATGAGGGATAAAGAGGCAAGGGACCCCAATGGACAATGTTGAAGGATCATATTGCTTTGGTGGTGGGTATGATCTTGTAATATACATTTGAAGAAGTATAAACCTACTCCCCTAATTCACATACAGTATTATCAACCAATTTATCTCAATTAAAAAAATCAATAAATTTGAATAGACAAAAACCCTTGAATGTTGTTAAAAATATATTTTAACAGTTACTTGACATTCAAATAAATTCAGCAACAATATTTCAAACACACCATAAACACAAGCATTGTAATTTTGTCCCTGAAGGGAATAGTAGAAAAAGAACAAGGGGATGCTGACAGAAGGGCAATGAGAAAGCTATTTTCACTTATTGTTTATATAGAGTCAGTACTAATTATACAGACATAAATAATGTATGGTTAAGATACAGGTGTCCTATTCTATTTGAAGATAGCATGCAAAGTATGGTATTGTTAAATAAGCATCTCAAAATGCATTTTATGACTTAATTTATAAATGAAAATTAGAATACTTGAAAAGATATCTAGAATCTTCCTTTTCCAAGTCATTGTCTTTCCATTAATTAATTTATAAAACATAAAAGATTGTTTTTCACAAACAAACAAAAATATTGTTAGCAAAAGAAATGACTGAGAGGTAAAAATTACTTAGAGCTCTATTATATTCTACTATATTATATTTTACTATATATTTTCTTCAATAAATATTTCAGTGAGCACTTTTTCTTAATCGATGAATATATCCATATATAGAAAGCCAAACATTTCTCTTAAACTGTTCCTTTATAACTATTTCACATTCCTTTGTGTCCCACTCAATCACCTATTTTTTTTTTTTCTTGAAGGGGAAGATAAGTAACTCCCTTTACATTCAGACAAAACTAAAACAAAATCCAACTCTCCCTAAATCTTCTGTATCTCCATTCTTATCCCAATACATCTCTTTTTCTAGTTATAGCCAAACTTTTCTGCTGCTCTGAACCCTCCCACCAGCTCTCTCCAAGAGCCCTGGAAGAGGTTACACTCTGCCTGAACAACCTCTCCCCCAAGGTCTTAGCAAATGCCTACTTTTAACACATAGCAGAATTGCCATTTTTTTTCAGAATGCCTTTTCTCAGTAATTTCACTTCCCTGCCAAGTTGAGAATACAATTCCCTTCATTCTCTCCTCATTGTGCATGCATCTAACTTAATCTATAGGCACCTCTGCAACTTGGCTGGTTTGGCTTTCTCTATCTAATATGAGACTATCCTGAGGCCAGAGTTTATTTTGTTGCCCTTCTTTCAGTGCTTCAGATTATCCCTGCTGTATTTCAGGGGCTTTTTGAATGCTTTTTAAATGAATCGATAATTTAATAGAGTTAGGTTCTTTTTTTTGGGGAAACATATCAGGTTCAGTTACTATCAGATCCAAAGCTGTTTCTCCTTTCTCTCCCTGAATAATGCTTAACGATTTAGGTGATCTTTCTAAAAACCAGACAAAGCTTTATCTATCAGTATTATTTAAATTACTTTTTATGTGCTCCTAGAAGTTATTTGTATTGGAAGTTATAGGTTTGTACACAATGAGAAAATTATGGGAAATAGACATGCAGATAAAACATTGTTATTGTTGTGGGTTTTTTTTTTTTTTCAATTATATTAGATGCCCCAAAGACTAGGAAGTCAAATATCCAGATCAGGATGAAAAATCAGTGCCTTGGAGGGCCAGGCTGATGATGCATATGGGGGAAGACTTTACAAATGGGGCTGTGGAAACGTAGTCCCAGATGACTGATGACAAATGAGAGTGTGGGTCCCCTGCTGACAAATTTCGTTTTATGATAAGAAGCGAAATCATTGCAAATCTGATGACTTTTATTTTTAAGCATTATAAGCAACACTGTTGTACTCTGGAAACAACTAGAATTTATTTACCGGTAAACTCACAAAACACATATAAAAATGACTCCTTTCCATTGCTTTCCAAAGAGTAAATACTCCTAATGATCTTAACAATAAATTCACACGGAATCTTCCTTAGAGTTCCACATGAGGTCTGGGTATTTCTGAGTTAGCTGCTGTAGAATGAACAAGTACTTTCTACTCTCACTTGTAGAACTTGCCTTCTTGGTTTCCCGAATCTCCCTGGATAACTCTTATCTGTCTCCTAGCAAAAATAAATTCAGCTCCTATTTCACATGATTTGAAATTTTTTAAAATTCTGTATACAACAAATGAAGAGTAATTAAAGAGATATACCTTGTTCTAGAATGGGAAAATCAATATTCAGAAGTGTCAAATCTATAAATTTATATATTGGTACTATATTAGTAGAATTATGAAATGGATTTTTGAAATGAATCTGACTGGACAATTGTGTGAGAATAAGCAGTGACAAGAGTGGGGCAGCCAACACTTGGGGAAGAATTGTAACAAGAGTTAGTAACTACTTGTTAAGCTGCATTAAAATATTGCAAAAATGCGTAGCACTGAAAAAGAGGCCAACATGGCTAAAAATTATTTGGATATTTATTCATATCAGTTCCGGATATTTATTCATATCAGTTCCGAAAGTCAGTGAATCTATCCATTCAAGAATAAGAAAGGCTTTTTATAAGAATAATACTAAAGCCAAATAACAAAACCTTATGAAGAAAGTTTGAGGAATCTGAACACATAAATTTAAAACTTCTCTATGGCACTGTATTTGTAATATTTACAAGACAAAGAATTAATATCATTAATAAGAGCACCTCCAAATTTATAAAAAAATAAGCCTTTTAGATATATCTCTATTATTTTATTGTAATATTATATTACAATAGATAATATACCACATACATATTTATATAGTGTTTTTTCAGAACTTACATTAATGTGCATATATATGCACATAGGCACACATTTTACTAGTGATTTAGAATTAAAGGAGCACTGAGTTCTAACACTGGACCTACCATGTTGACAAAGATAAAGTGGTTCTTTAAGAGTGAATTTGCTCAGTTTTAATATGAAAGGAAATTTGATAATATGTTTTCAAATGTCTTGATAAGTTCATATCCTCTGACCCTGGAAATCCATCCATTTACTCACATCAGTAAATAACTGCAGGAGTGTGCAGTGCTCTATACAAGGTTATCCAAACCAGCACACGCTCACAAATAAAAGGTTGTGAGACCCATTTTCTTCCACTTATCCAAAAGAATCTTCTACTTGCGGAAAAAAGATGAGGAAGATCTATATTTATGTTACAGAAAGATGTCCATGTGCATTATTCTGTGAAAAAAGCAAAATGCAGAGCTTGAGGCATGGGATAATTACATTTTTGAAAATAGGTTATAGGCATGATTTTTTTAAAACAGTTATATGTCTAATGTCCATTATTATTGTCTTTGAATGGTGAACTTAATGGGGTGTTTTTGTCTTACTTTCTTTATTGTGATATCTAGTTTCTTTTTTATTTATTATACATGCATTTTTTTCTTACATCATTGCAGACACCATAGTTCTTCCACAACCGTATCACTCTTGCACCATCATCATATTCCCTTGTGTTCCTCCCTCTCCTGTTTTGTGTCCCTGTTACTCCCCTCCTGTATGCTTCTGTTATTAGGGTTATTAGGTCTGTTATTAGTTTGTTAGTTTTGACTTTTTCTTGGACACAATGGTATATTACTCAGCAAACAAAAAGACAAACTCATGTCCTTTGCAGCACATGGATGGAGCTGGAAGGAATTATGCTAGCTGAAATTAGTCAGAAAGAAAAGGGTAAATACTGGATCGTCTCGCTTTTAAGTGCAATATAGAGAAACCAAATGCGGAGTAATTTTTTTCTTTATATATCTTTTAGTTTTTCAAGAAAATAAGCATGCTTCTTAGTACAATATGGGAAAAGTTGTTTAAAGTTAAAAGTTGAACATGGAGTGTCTCTCTCCTCACAACAATGCACATGGAGAGGGTTGACTTGAGGCTTATGTCAGAGAGTAACAATCTCCATTCAGGCAAGAAGACTTTCCAAATGATATGAACCTCTTTCTTTAACCAACCTTATTACAAACATTTTTGTTATTGTGGTCTGATAGAAAAATAATCTATTCCACCTCTAGGATCTTTCTCTTTTTGATGAATTAAGCAAAGCTCTTCCAAGATTATCACAAAATGTCTTTTGAAAGTGGCCCAAGTACCCCACACCTGTGAGAATCACTCCTATTGAAAAGACCAAAACAAGTGCTGGTGAGGATGTGGAGAAAAGGTAACTCTCCTTTACGGCTGGTGGGAACACACATTGACCCAGCTTTGTGGCAAACAGTTGGGAAGTGCTTCAAAATATTACAAATGGATCTACCATACTATGCAGCAACTCCATTCCTAAGCATCACCCCCTGAAATTCAAAAACGCTAATTCAAAAAAAAAAAAAAAAACCCTACACTTTGTGCTTACTGTAGCACTATTAATGACAGCCAGATTATGGAAATAACATATGAGTGTATCAAGAAGATGTGGTAGATATTTGCGATGAAATATTACTCAGAAATCGAAAAGGACCAACTCATGCCCCCTGATGAAAGTGCAAAAGCTAATGCTAAATGAAATAGGTCAGAGAAGAAAGAAAAATATTGGATGGTATCACCAATATGTGGAATATAGATAAATCAAAGTAAGGGTCAGATAAAGCCATGCTTAAACCCAACCCCTGCAAGCTGACAGTAGAACTGAGCATTCAGGGGGAGGAAGAAAGGGGAAAAGGTATGAACAAAGATGGAAGGAAACACAGTGGACAGTGGAGGATTATGGTGCTTGTGGTACACTACGGTGGTCAGACGTGATGGGGATATCCTAATATTATTACTATTATTATTATTTTGAGACTAGGTCTCACTATTTTTGCCTGTGGAACCACAGGTTCATGTTACTCGGAGTACCACAGACTCAAGCAATCCCCAACCTCAGCTTCCCAGGTAGCTGGGATTACAGGCATGCTCCATCACGCCCAGCTATATATTTTTGGAACTAGGTCTCACTACGTGCCCCTGGCAAAACTCGAACCGTGATCCCTGGCCCCAGCTGCGGTTTCCTAGGCTCCACTTACAGGCATGTGCCATCATGCCTGGCCGTATCTTAATATTATTAACCTCAATTAAAAATATGAAATTAGTTCAAATAAAGTGTCCTACATTAAACCAAACATATAACACATTTTCGAAGTAAAAACCTTGTGATATTAAAAATGCATTTAGATTGTAATATTTTCACATTACTTTATAATTATTCAGTCTTCTGCAGATCACACTTTAAAGACATGGAATAATAAAGTATTGTTTTTAAGTATAGCTACAACAGTAAAACATAGGGACCCCAAAAGACAAAAACTAAATCTACTTTTTACACAGGATGGGACAATCCGATACACAGTACGAAATCTTTCCAAACAAGTTGCTAAGAAACAGGTCCCATATTTAGTGCTGCAAATAATACAATCCTCTCATTTGAAAAAATCCAGACATATTTGATTTATTTTTTTGAATATATACAATTTATTTAATAAATTAATGTCATTCAAAATACAGTGCCAGAACATTATGCAGTTGAACATGCTAGTAATGTTTGTCATGAAGCACCTGTGCTCATGTTAGATTGGCAGCGCCCCGCTACTGCTAGTGGTTCCTGGGATTAATGCCAGAGCAGCACTAGTTATCTGCTCTTCTGCACAGCTAGTGCAGAGAATTCCTGAACAGCTCACCTTTCTAATCCTACCCACCCC
>PVHY01025402.1:0-18443 GCA_004024945.1 Uropsilus gracilis
AGTGTTAAACATGGACAAATAACAAAAAGAAAGGAAGCAAAGTGACCAGGGGAGATGTGGTGTGCGGGGGTATTCCCATGGGGATCAGCAATTATACAATCATATATTGTAAAATATCCAAAAAAAAAAAAAAAAAGAAATGTGTTTTGGGGTGACACTTTAAGGCTAATCCAACATTTCAGAAATGAAGACAAACAGCGCATCAGCTGATGCCACGGGGACTCAGAGAGGTCCAACCTTGAACAGGCCCTCATGTCAAGGTTCTGGGACTTGTAGGATCTACATAGTTGGCCCTGCCCTAGAAGAGGTGGGAAATGGATCTAAATCTCTGCAATAAACTGGAGCTTTAGAAATTCAAATGCACCCAAGACCAGCCCTGAAACACAGAAGTTTGTCTCTATGAGCAAAAATGGCAAAAAAAAAAAAAAGTAAATAAATAAATTTTAGTCAGAATCTGTGTGCTTGTAGAATGACAATTTATGTTACATTAAATGGTGCTGAAATCCTCAGGATAAAAAATTAATGTAAATCCTGTCCTAGACTGGTTGCTGGTCTTGGAGCTCCTGGCATAAGCAAATATAAAGCCACCGCTTAGGGACATTTTCAAAAACCAATGCAAACTGAACAAGCAGAGAAAGACAAATATGGGCCAAAAAAGTGAAAATTATAGATGAAATGAGGAAGTAATCTCTTATGAGAGAAATGAGCAGACACAATAAACTGGAAGATTAGCAGACCAAGAATGTGAGATAGTGTAACAATCTGAAAGTACAAAGACAGTCATGTTTAAAATGGTTAAGTAGACTAAAGTTGGACTAGAACTATAAAGAGATAAATGGACACAGTTTAAAAAGAATAAGCAAATTTGAAGAACAAATTAGAATATTAACAAAATATTTACTGAAAAAAATCCCAGTGGATAGGGTATCAGTTATCTGTTGACCAGGACACAGAAGCATATGATGACAAGTATTTACAGCTTGTGTGACTGGGGAGGGCTGGCATTGTGGCTCTGATGCCTCTGTCTGGGTTTGCTTTCTTTGGGGGGAGGGAGGAGTTCATCTGGATGTAGGTTGAATCCAGCCTGGTTTCCTTTGGGGTGACTGGAAGGACAAAACTCTGTTTGTTTTACATTTCTCACTCTCAAAAGACCAGCCTGGGCATGTTCTTATCATAATGACAGAGATGCAATGGTGTGAAAAACTGGCACACCATTCTGCTTCATTTTCTTGGTTAAAGGAGTGACCTGGCCACATGTGGAGTCAAGGTGTAGGGCAGAGCATCCCATTTAAAGTGAGCAGGCACTCTATCACACTGCCATATGGAATAGGGTGTAGACTAGAAAAAGTGGAATTGAGGTTGTTGTCACAACAGTTGCAGATGGATGAAAAAGCTGGTTAAACACATCAAAATAGATAGTGGTCTCCCATCCAAGTACTAACCAGGCCCAACCCTACTTAGCTTCCAAGATCAGATGAGATCGGGCGCATTCAGGTTGGTATGGCTATAGACACAGATGACTGGATGAAAAAAATGTGGTACATATACACAATGGAATATTACTCATGAATTATAAATGACAAATTCGACGATATTATAACAACATGGATGTACTTAGAAGAAATCATACTAGCAGAAACAAGTCAAAAAGAAAAAGACAAACCAAATAGGTTCACTAATATATGGGATATATATAGTGAAAAAACAAACAAAAGCCTTGAGGAAAAGTCAAAACAAGCTAAGCACCAAAATGAACCACACAACTTTGAGCAGGAGGGAAAGAGGGAGAATGGAGGGGTGGGGGTAAATCCCTGGGATTACAATGTTGTGAAACGTATATATATATAAATTAAAAAGTAGATAGTGGTTTAAAAAAAAAAAAAGGGAGAGACCTGAGAAAAATTCCTAACTTATAACAAAGACACAAAGAAATAGATTATGAAAAGATAAGATACTAGGAGGACAGATTGAGATGATCTAACACATATATATAGTAAGGATACCAGTGAGAAAATATTCAAGAGAGAAATACTAAGTATTTCCCAAAACTTATGCTAGATAAGCTTTTTCATAATTTGGAAGCACAATGAGCTCTGAGAAAGAAATTTAGTTTTTAAAAAGTCACACCTAAACATAGTTTAGTAAAACTTTAGAACACAAAGAGACACTAAAAGTCACCAGGAAGAAAGATTTCATACAAAGTATCAACATTTAGATGAAAAAAAATAAGTGCCGGAAGTCAATGAAATAATATATAATGAATGCTGAAGGGAAAAGACATGTCAATCCAAAATTCTATGTAGCTTTAAGTAATAACACAAAAATGAAGGTAAAGATATTTTCAGAAAAAGACCTACACTGTAGAGCTATTAATGTGATTTAGAAAGAAGGGGGAAATAAGATCTGAGAAGCAACTAATATAAATTATTATAAACTATAAACAAAAGAGTAACCATAATGAGTCCTGGGATGAAGGAGGCATGAAAACAGTGTAGATTAACTTACTTCACAGGAAAAATGTGAAGTGGTGACTAGAGTTAGTCTTTCAAGTTTCTTCTGTTATTCCAGAGAAGAGGTATTATCTAGCCAAAAACTTTAAAGATCTTTGTTAAAGTGTAAAAGTTACTATTCAAAGAGCAAAAGTAGAATATAACTTCAAAAAAACAATGGAGGAAAATGAAGAGAAATCTCCCTTATTCTATATAGAAGACCAGGAAAGAAATGAAAATAAATTTTCTCTCTCTCACTATATATATATATATACATATATAGATGTATATATTTATATACATACACATGTATATATGTATATATATGCATAGTATGCAAAACATTTACACACATGTATATATAATTAAAGATAAATTAAGAGATAAATAAAAATCTATTAGTAATCATAATTACTTAACAAATGTGTTCCTTAACCTTACAAAGAAATGCTAAATAAAACCAAAGAGATACTATTTCAAGATAGTCACATTGGTAAAAGACTTTTATGGCTAATAATGCCAGATATCCTTATTACCAAGGATATGAGAAAATAAGGTTCATTATACACTGTTGGCACAAGTCTAACTTGATAAAACTACTTTGTAGGGCAAAGTAATAATAACTAGCAATATAGAATACATGTAAACATAAGGTCAGACAATAGACAAACCTTTATGTACACATATAAATAGATAATACATAGGGACGTTCACAGGGAAAAGTTGGCTGCAGACTGAAAAATATAAGTTGCAAAGCAGTGTTTTAAAAAAAGCACATTGTCAGAGGACATATACAGTGTACTTTAGCTATAGACAGGAGGAAGTTTAAGGTATATGTATAATCTGCTTATATAGTTCAAAGCACATACTTGTAAGTAAAGTATCTGAAATGTGTTCCAGAAGGATATCCTTCAATTTCAAGGCAGTAGTTAACCTCTGGGGAGAAAGCAAAAATAATCTAAAGGTAAGGACAATGGAATAATAGATTCTTTTAAAAAATAATCTGTAATACATATGGCAGCCTGTCAGCAGTTGTTAGAACATGTGGCAACTACACAGGCATCTGTTATAGCCATATATTTCTGTAGGTTTCAAATATTTTATAATTAGAAATTTGAAAAATGCTAACGTAAAATATTCAGAGAGTATCTACAATCATCATAATAGCAGAGGTCAAAAGCCATGGTGACGTGTTCAAAGGCTGTACAAACTCACTTTTGAAGCCATGACATTCCTACGGTCAGGCACTAACAAAAATGTGTCACTACAATTATGTACTCAAGATTTTGTACTTCTTAGAAAAAATGAATGCTTAACTCAATGTACTGCACTCCGTGGTGTTAGGAATGTGCCATAAAACATGCTGTTCTCTGCCACTCAGCTAAACCAAAATTAGAATCAGTCAGCTTTGAAATTTCATGACTTTCTGGGCCTGAAATTCACCATCTCCGGTATATATTAGCATTATTTCCCCATCTCAGTCCTCGAGGCAGCAGCTGCAATAACCTTGGTTTTTTTGTTAGAGGTCAGGAAGGAACTTTCCTTGATTCCAAGAGAAAGAGCTCCTCCCCACACCCTCTTTTCAGCATTAGGCTTGTCAGATTCATAGAGCTTCCTTCCAACTCTGAGTCTGATTTCCCCATGTACTTCACTCTCCAGTTGGGGTTGCTTTCATCTGGGCTGAGATACAAACCTGCTTAAATCTCTGAAGCCTCAAGTTATCAGAATGGGCAAGTGACCGGCAGTTAGGAAGCCAGACCAGGGATTTAAAAAAAGGGAACCTCTCAGTCCCATGCCTTTTATTTTATTCATTTTTTTAATTAAAAAAGCTGACAATTTTATTTTCACATTTTTCAATATAAATGAACATTTTTTGTCCTTATTTCTCTCTCTTGTCATGCTGTTGGAAGCCATCTATAATCATAACATCATGAATTCCTGGTGAAGTAGAACAAGCAATGGTAAGCTGAGGGAGAGGGGTTCTCCTCTCTCTGTACCCATCTGGTCCTTGAGTCATTCCTGGCTTATTCATTGCTGGCTGTCAAGCATCTCTTAACTTCTCTAGGTTTCACTTTCCTCAGTCGAAAACTGGGGAAATATTAGTACTCATTTCACAGAGTTATTGTGAGAATTTAATGAGATAGCCCAGAACCTAGACTGGTGTAATGCTGAATTAATCACTGCCGTTACAAACGTTCTTCTTGTTGTTCTCTCAATTATTTTTTTCCTGTCCTTCAGAATTCCATTTCAAGTGGGGAGTGATTACTTTGAACTTAGAGACAAGCTTTTTAATTTTATTCCCGACTGCTATTGATTCAAAATATCATGCTTCATTTCCAATAAAATGGTTTTTCATGAAATTTTCTTTGATATCCTGTACCTCACATTTCCTTTTCTCAAACATCATTAAGAACAGAAACACTCTGCAAATGGGTAACATTTAGAAGTCAAGTGGTTTCAGTCTTAAACCCTGCTGGTGACCAAGCCACTTGAGGCACTGCTGCCCTTTGGGAGTTTCTGTGTCATCTGCTGCAGGTCCTGGTATTGGTGGTCAGGTCAGCCATTGGGAGGAGGAAACCCAAGACCTGGTCACGTGTGGGTGTTAGAGTCCCAGTAAGGAAGGAAGCAAATCAGCTAGAGAAATTGCAGGTCAAGCCCTGTTCACTTGGAGGTCACCAGAAAAATGAGCCTGGGAGCAAGGATCATTTTCAGGCAGTGTCAAGCCTGGGCAAATGTAGCATATAGTGCTTAGTCATCATTTCCTGAATGAGGAATGTCTCCATTTGCCTTAAAAAACAGACTAAATATACCACCCATGTCCTCCCAAATTCATTGTGTTGAAATCCTAATTTCCAAAGTGATGATGTTAGGAGGGGCAAATCTTTGGGAAGCAATTAGCATCCTTGCAAACAGAGCCCTGGATAGGCAAACAGGGGCAAAAAAGGAGAGTTTTATGATTAAAGATAGAATTGAACTTTCAATTGCGTGCATGACACTGTATGTTCATGCTGAACTTCAACCATGCATGTCAGAAACGTATAAAATGCCTAAGAAAGGGACCCTAGAAAGCTCTCTCCTACCTTTTTCTTGTCATGTGAAATTACGGAGTGAGGGTGGGGATCTATGAATTAGGACTCTCTCACTAGACACTGAATCTGTCAGCACCTTGATTTCCTTGCCCACCCTACCTCCAGAACTGTGAGAAACCAATATTTACTGTTGAAAACAGTCAGTCCATGACATTTTGTTACAGCAGTCTGAATATACTAATGAAAGAGCCTCTCTGCTAAAATGGCTGATGATAGTCAAGTCCTGTCTAAAGGTCTGTAAATTAATGTCCATATGACTTAAAATATGTGCCTTTATTTATTATTCTGAATCATTGTTGAATATTAGCAAATATAATTCTGGAATGAAAAACAGATCAAAGAAATTTTATAATCAAGAGTCATTTTTCTAAAGTAAATTCCAACTTCATCAAAATTCTAGATGTCAGCACTCTGTGAGTCCTGGAAAATATGTCATTGCTTTGTATTTTTAATCTCATAGACCATTACTGAGCTTTTAATACATAGCCACAGTGACTCCAACAAACTTCTGGACAGAAAAGAGGATGCTGCTGTTCTTTACAAGGATTGGGAACCACTGTCATCTTTCTTATAGGTTCAACCTGTGTCAGCTTCCACAGAGAACCCTGAAGTGACTGCTTACTGCAAAGACTCTTTACCTGTGCCCCCATCCCTACTCCACCAAGGTCCCACTTAGAGCTCATGTAGATATAGAATTGCAATTTAACAGACTCCTGGACAGACAGACCCTCCAGTGAAGAGCAAACATGGCGGTGTTCCCAGAATTTGTTCTAAGAATTCAATTCTTTATTGCTTATCACTATAATGGACATAGTACTTTTGAAACATATGGTTAGGCTTTTTTTTCCTTTCTGTGTACCTGGTCATTTTCTTAGTACCCATCCCATCCATCTACTGTGGGATGGGAGTTTGAGTAGGAAATTAGGATTTTTGGAAAGGAATTTTGAGTCTCTGTTGAGGCAATGTATGTTGGGTTTTGGAGGAAAGGGTGAAGTAGAAAGGGAGAATGTAAAAATTCTTGTATCTTCATTAACATATCAATAGCTAGGTCATATGAATTTAAACACAGAGATTGCTGGAAGCCAGGGTAAATTAAGTGTTTGATATATTTCACATCAGACAGAGGAACTCATTTTGTACTTATGAGAATGAGAGGGGAAAAGTAAGGACAATTGGTCAGACACGGTCACCATCTTGCCTTGAGAATAAAATCAAAGTAAATACATGTATCCATAGGGCAGTCTGAGAATACTATTGCCAGAGGTCTACATTCTTTGAAAAGCCTAGGAAATGTTGCAAATCTCTAGTATACTCCATACATGATGTGTGAGAACTGGTGTCCTGATGCTGGAGGTAGAAATCTGGAGACAGCACTAGTGACACACTTAAGTCTGCTAGCAGGGACCTGTCAGTTCCAAGAGCTTTCATGATGAAATCTGGAGCTTTCAGATGCTAGATGCCTATCAGAGGCCTGGGACTAAACAAAGAGGCCACAGAGAAAGGGGGTTTTGAGACAGGAGACAAATAGCAGAGGCCACAAACTTCAGAAAATGGTTCCAGCACAATACACTATTAGTGTTAGATGGGATGGACTGCACCTCAGTGGCTCTGTTCAGAAACCTGTGGACTCCAGTGAACAGCCACACATTCCACACAAGGACACAGTGGACAACACCTGACCTCACATGGAGACAAATGATAGTACAGGAAAGTGAGCACTTAGCTCCAGAAGCCTTCATGTCCTCACTGCCAAGAAATCAAGTAAGCTCCTCCCCACCCACCTGCTTCCTCTCACAGAGGAGCAGTGGGCAGAGTCTGGGCATGTATGGGAAAGACAAAGCTGTTCAAGTGAGACTATTAAATCAAAGATACCATTAAACTTGTTGATTCTCAGGTTTCAAGTGGCCACCCTTTGTCCCAGCTTCCTGGAGGGCAGGAATAGTAAGAAAGACTAGAGGGCTAACAGAAAACAAGACATGTTTTGGTAAATATGAGAGAAAATGTTAAGCTGCAAGACACTACAATATAAAGGAAACAATTACATCTTTAAATATCTGCCTTCTTCAAAAAAAGATTTAAAGCAGAAACAATCTATGATTAGAAAATAAACACGAAGAGTCAATGATTCACTAAGTTTTAGTTATTAGATATGAAAAATAAGATGATGATGTTAAACTTAATACATGAATTTCAATGTATAGAAGGTTAATGGAAGAAATGTAATCCATGTTTTCTGTATTCGTGAAATGTCAATATTTTTGTAAAAGAAATCAGAAGCAAAAACTTAGTTATGCTTATATTTCAGCACTTCTTAGGTTGAGTGTAGTGTATGCTCAGTAAATATTTGTTGAATGAATAATGAAAATAAACCACTTATCATCAGAATCAATAACGTTAGACTTTTTTTTTTTTGAGACTAGGACTTGCTGTTTTTGCCTGGGAACCACAGGCTCATGTTGCCCAGGGTACCACAGACTCAAGCAATCCCTATCCTCAGCTTCCCAGGTAGCTGGGATTACAGGCACACGAACACCATACCCAGCTATATTTTTTTGGACCTAGATCTCACTGTGTGCCCCAGGCCTCGGCCATGGTTTCCTGGGCTGCTGCTTCTAGGCATGTGCCACCATGCCCAGACTCTTCAGACATGTTTTTTAACTCTTAAGTTGTTGATAGTTCTATGAACCAAATGGTGGAGCAGGAGATAGGGACTCTGGTACTCCCCATATCACTCTATCCCATAGACTCCTGGCATTGAAGAGGGGGGAGTGAATGTGGGAACTTTGATATGCATTGTCATTTCTGTTTCCTACATGCCATAAAATTAGTTATGGGGTGTGTGTGTGTGTGTGTGTGTGTGTGTGTGTGTGTGACTGCTTCCCAGGTAGGGATGTATGCTGCAACCTCAGGTGAACTGACATAACCTTTGGTGGATCCTTCATGGAGGGGCACTCAGAGACTCTGGCCCCAGAGCAAGAGGGATTAGTCTGAGAAGAGAGGAAATAACAATATGACTTGACTCTACCTCAGAGAGGCAAGCCTAGCCCAGTGCATCCAAGGGGATCAATTGGTCTAAAATTAGACATTATATACATATATGCCTAAACTCACTGATTGCACTGAAGGAAGAAGAGGCATATAGGGTACCTTTAAATTTGTGTTCCATTAAACTTACAAGGTATGCTAAATTAAGAAATATATTTATAAGCTCCACAATAAACTTCTGAACAGCACAAGTAAACTATTGATTACAAGGAAACTATATTGTTTATTAAAAGAATTAAGATGCTGACCCATCCCCATGCCGCCTTCGCCACCATCCCTGGGAGCCAACCCCCACAGCCAGGTTCCTGAGGGAACCCACCCGATTCTTCCCCCACCCAGGCGAGCTGCTGGAAGTCACTGGCACCAGCGCCGCAAGCGGCACCAGAGCAAATTACAAAAGTAAAGTACATATCTACTTTCAACCTGGAAAACATTCCCATCAGCATGCTGACCAACACAAGATCCATGATTTCTCAATATGTGGAACAAGTTAGAAAGCAAAACACAGTAAGGAGAAAAACTTTAGACATGCAACCAAACCCTACAGGAAATAATCCATCACCAACAAAGAAAAGACAATCTCCAGAAAACATCGAAGAAATAATGTGTATTTCAGAAAACAATTCCAGCATTAACATGTTAAATGCACTCCAACAATTAAGAGAAGAATTAGAAAAAAAAGGACAACAGTATGATAGAAGCATTTAACGCACTAAGGGAAGAATTAGAAACATATAAAAAAGAAAGCATCAATATGTATAACCTAATCAGCGTACTCAAGAATGAAAATGAATCCCTAAAATTGAAATTGAAAGAGACTCAAGATTTGGCAATAGATAAGCCAAAAATGCACAGAAAAGCCATGGCAGCAGATTAGATGAAATAGAATGAATCAACACACTTGAGGATACAGAAATAGAGAGGACAAAGAAAGAAAAAGAGAGAGAGAAACAAAGTAGGAGGACTGAAGACAAGATCAGAGATATGTCAGATCCCTTAAAGAAAAGAAATATAAGAGTAATAAGAATCCCAGAAGGAGAGGAGAGAGTCATGGGAACTGAAAGGTTTTTCAGTATAATAATAGAGGAGAACTTCCCAAATTTGAAGAAAGAAATGAAAATAGACATACAGGAAGCCAAAAGGACACCAAACTATTTTAATGAAAGAAAAGCCACAGCAAGACACATCATTGTAAAACTTCCAAGATCCCAAGATAAGGAAAAAATGAGAATGGCTAGAGAAAAGAAATAGATAACCTACAAAGGAAAATCCATTAGACTGACCTCAGATTTTTCTGAAGAGACACTCCAGGCAAGGAGAGAATGGAGTCACATCTACAAAAAACTCCAAGAAAAAATGTGCCAGCCAAGAATACTCTACCCTGCAAAGTTATCCTTCCTCTATGAAGGAAAAATTAGAACCTTCTCTGACAAGCAAAGTCTCCAGAAATTTGCTACCACTAAACCCCCACTCCAAGAAATTTTGCAGGAGGCCTCAAGATCAAAACAAATACAAAAAAACAAAAACAAAATAAACCCCAAAATGACCACCAGGAAACCATTAGAATCGCAAAACATCAATAATCATCCTAAATGTCAATGATCTAAACTCAGAACTCAAAAAGATGAAGAGTTGCAGACTGGATCAGAAAACAGAATCCAACATTCTGCTGCCTCCAAGAAACACACCTGATTGCTAAGGATAAGCATAGACTGAAGGCGCAGGGTCGGAAAACTACACAACAAGCAAACGGCCCCCACAAGAAAGCAGGAGTTGCCATTCTTGTATCAGACAGAGCAGACATCAAATTAACAAAAGTGACGGCCACTACATAATGGTTAAAGGGTCGATCCACCAAAAAGACATAACAATAATCAACATATATGCACCTAGTGAGGGAGCACCAAAATTCATAAAACAACTACTAGTAGAACTGAAATCAAATATTGATGAGAATACATATGTGGAGATTTTAACACGCCACTCTCAACAAAAGACAGATCAACAAAACAGCAACTACACAAAGAAACAAAAGCTTTAAAGGAAGAGCTAGACCAAATGGACTTAATAGATATATACAGGACACTACACCCCCAAGGAAAAGAATATACTTTTTTTTTTCAAATGCACACAGTTCATTCACTAAAATTGATCATATATTAGGCCACAAGACAAACCTGAACAAATACACAAAGATTAAAATAATACCAACCTTTTTCTGCTCTCATAAAGGTATCAAATTAGAAATCAACAATGAAAAGAAAATAAGGAGAGTAAACCCTACATGGAGACTGAACAACAGGTTTCTGGAAGATCACTGGGTAAAAGAGGAAATCAAAGAAGAAATTAAAACCTACATGGAGGCAAACGACAATGATGACACAACATTTCCAAAATGTGTGGGACACAGCAAAAGCAGTATTACGAGGAAATTTCATAGCAGTACAGGCCCAAATAAAAAGAATTGAAACAGCCCAAAGAAATACTCTAATCTCCCAACTTGAGGACTTAGAAAGAGCAACAAAAAATCCAAAACCCAGCAGAAGACAAAAAATAACAAAAATAAAAACAGAGATTAATGAAATAGAAACCAAAAAGACCATCGAGAAGATAAACAAAACCAAAAGCTGGTTCTTTGGAAAAAAAATTAAAATTGACAAACCCCTTGCAAGGCTTGCAAAGAAAAGCAGAGAGAAAACTCAAATAAACAGGATCATAAATGAAAAGGAGATATTACAACAGACCCAGCAGAAATCCAAAAGATAATTAGAGACTACTACAAACATCTATATGCAAACAAATACAGCAATTTGGAAGAGATGGACAAATTGCTAGAACAATACAGTCATCCAAAATTGAACAACGAAGAAATAGAAAACTTAAACAGGTCAATCACAAGCAGTGAAATTGAGGCAGTCATCAGAACTCTCCTGAAAAACAAGAGCCCAGGTCCAGATGGTTTCACAAATGAATTCTACAGAACATTCAAAGAGGAACTAACACTGGTACTATTAAAACTCTTTCAAAAAATTGAGAAAGAAGGAAAGCTACCAAATACACTAATTCCAAAACCAAATAAAGGTAGTGCAAAGAAAGAGAACTACAGACCAATCTCCCTAATGAACACAGATGTAACAATTCTAAACAAAATCCTGGCAAACCGAATTCAACATTGCACCAAAAGGATCATCCATCATGACCAAGTGGGATTCATCCCAGGGGCACAGGGATGGTTCAACATTCGAAAATCAATCAACATAATCCACCACATCAACAAAGAGAAAAACATAAACCATATGATCATATCAATATACACAGAAAAAGCATTCAATAAAGTTCAGCATCCTTTCATGATGAAAGCCCAGGAAAAAATTGGTATAAAAGGAACGTACCTCAACACAATAAAACCTATATACGAAGATCCACAAAAAATACCATCCTCAATGGGGAAAAACTGAAACCATTCCAATTAAGGTCTGGAACCAGGCAAGGATGCCCACTCTCTCTACTCCTTTTCAACACAGTTCTGGAAGTCCTAGCTAGGGAAATAAGGTAAGAGAAAGACATAAACAGAATCCAAATAGGGAATGAAGAAAAGTTATTATTGTATGCGGATGATATATGCAGAGAACCCAGAAAAATCGACAGAAAAGCTGATTGAAATAATAAACAGATTTGGTAACATAGCTGGATACAAAAATCAACACACAAAAATCAAAAGCATTCATATATGCAAAGAATCAATCAGAAGAAGAAGATATTTAAAAAAAACACCCCATTTACCATTGCACCAAAGAAAATCAAATACTTGGAAATTAACCTAACAAAAGACATAAAAGAACTATACAAAGAAAACTATAAAACATTCTTAAAAGAAATAGAAAATGATTTTTAAAAATGGAAAGACATTCCCTATTCATGGATCGGGAAAATCAACATTAATAAAATGGCCATACTACCAAAGGTAACCTACAGATTCAATGCAATTCCAATAAGGATCCCAATAACATATTTTAAAGAGATAGAACAAAAATTACTGAAATTCATATGGAACAACAAAAGACCCCGAAGAGCCAAAACCCTCTTGACAAACAGGAGAATGGAGGTATTACTATTCCAGACCTCAAACTATACTACAAAGCCATAATAATTAAAACAGCATGGTACTAGTACAAAAACAGACAAACAGAACAATGGATCAGAATTGAATACCCCAAAATAAAACCACACATATACGGTCAACTAATCTTTGACAAAGGGGCAAAAAGAACACCCTGGAACAAGGATAGCCTCTTCAGTAAATGGTGCTGGGAAAACTGGATCAAAATTTGTAAAAAAAAAAAAAAAATGGACCAAGACAACCCCCTCATAACCTGTACAAAAATTAACTCAAAATGGATAAAGGACCTGGAAGTGAGACCTGCAACCATAAAATACATAGAAGAAAACCTGGGCTCTAAAACCCTTCATGAATTTCACCTCAGAAATCCATTTTGGGAAACAACTACAGCTGGCAAAAAAATGAAGGAAAACATAAACAGCTGGGACTATATAAAACTAAAAAGTTTCTGTTCACCAAAAGACACAATAAACAAAACAAAAAGAAACCCAACTGACTGGGAAAAAATTTTCACCCTCTAGACTAGTAACAAGGGTCTGATAACAAAGATCCACAAAGAGCTCCTACAGCTCAACAAACACAAAGCAAAAACCCAGTCAAAAAATGGGGAGAACTAAAAAGACACTTCACCAAAGAGGAGATATAGTTAATAGCATATGAAAAAATGCTCCACATCACTAATAATCAGGGAAATGCAAATTAAAACCACACTGAGATACCATCTTACACCAGTAAGAATGGTCCATGTAGCCCCCAGCCCCTGGAAGCCAGGGGCATGGAAGGGTGCACGGTGGTCTGGTTGGCCCACCCCCATGGTGGCAGCTTCTGGTACATGGCAAGCGGCGGGGGTGGGGGCTTCTTACTCCTTACTTCTTACTTCTTACTCCAGCTAAACTTCAGAGGCACCAGAATATGCCCAACACTAACCCCAATATAGAACAGGTGAGGAACCAGGCAAAAGTCCAGCTCACAGGCCTGAGCTGGACACAGCAGATGGACCAAGTGAACCAGTGCATGTAAGACCAGAAAAACAACCGTAGACACACAATGTCACCATGCACACTTCTGCTCTCACCGGGCCAAGACCTGGGTCTTCATGTTGGAGATATATTCAAGGGGAGCAACACACCCTCCCTTCATTACAGGAGAGGAGAGGATGACCAAAGAGAGGATAATGGGCCCCACATCAAAACTGCAAACTGAAGCAGAGGAGATGATTTCAAAGGCAACTCGCAGAAGCCTGAACTCAGAGAAACTTCTTGACCAACACTGGCTGGGGGCAAGACCCCCTAAGTCTGACACCAGAGACATAAGGAAAAGCAGCAAAGCAATGGAGATGGGATTGGATTGGAGAGGATGGCCTGCAGCAAGAAAACATGGACAGATCACAAAGGAATATAACCTGGCCACCCAACTCAAACTTAAGACTGAAAATCTAACAGCAAGGTTCGCCCGGACCCAACAACGCAGTTCCTCACACAGAGAAAAGACACTAACATAGGAAAGAGACAGCTGAGCTGTGGACTCAGCACAGCTAATAAACAATGAAGAGTGGGGTTTGAGAGAATGGAAGGGGCATCAGAGGGAGGAGGGAGGGGGAAAAATAATAACACAGAGGTTGTAACCTAAAGAAAATAAAATTGTATAAAAAATATTTTAAAAAAAAGAATGGTCCATATAAGTAAAACAGACAACAAATGTTGGCATGGATGTGGAGAAAAAGGAACTCTCTCACATTGCTGGTGGGAGTGCAAACTGGTCCAGCCACTATGGAAGACTGTGGAGGACCCTCAAACAATTGAAAGTGGACTTACCATTTGACCCAGCAGTCCCACTACTAGGAATCTACCCAGAAGACATGAAAACATTTATTCAAAAGGACACATGTATGTGCATGTTCATTGCAGCTCTGTTTACAATTGCAAAGAATTGGAAACAAACCAAATGCCCCAAAACAGATGATTGGCTAAAAAAAATGTGGTACATAAACACGATGGAATACTACGCATCCATCAAGGAGGACAAACACATGTCATTTGCAGCAACCTGGATGGAACTAGAAAGACTCATATTAGCAGAAATAAGTCAAAAAGAAAAAGAGAACTACAGGATGGTCTCACTTATATGCTGGATATAGGGAAAAACAAACAAATAAGAAAAAATGAAAACAACCAATGGGACTGAACCATGGAGTGAGAGAGGAGGAGGGGGAAGAAGGTGGGGGAGGTGAAGAGCACAAAAGATCAGGATGGTTAACAAATGTTAGTGAAGTGGGAAAGCCCCAAGGTACACAATAATGGACTAATGTAATATAAATATAAATATACATACATATGCAACTTTTTAAAAATTTAAATTAAATTAAAAAAAAAAAGTGCCAGGCAGGCAAGAGAGCTGCTTCTCCCCAGCGTGGAAATTGTACTGATTCCTTTTTTTTTTCTTAATTTATTTATTTTTCACATCTTTGTATTCCCTGGGGACCACACAACACCCTCCTTCCCTCCCTGACCACTCCTTCCCATCTCCACCCCTCCTAACCCCCCACATACTCATCCCTTTTATGGAAATTTCATGTACATGTCTATGGCCTAAATTGTCAACCGGAATAAACTTTATAATAATAATAATAATAATAATAAAAAGAATCAGTACTTGCCCTGAACCTCAAATCTAAAATTATGCAGACAGCTCTTGTCCTAGGCCTTCCTGCCTCTCTCTGACTATGCAGGTGCCTCCTTTTGCCCCTCTCTTTTTCCTAGTAAATCAGTCCTTAAAAAAAAAATCTAAAAACATACATCAAGAACTGTTCATATTTGGTCTTGGGTGCTTCAGCTGTAGGAGGGACCCCAAAGGCAAATCAAAAAGTCTTTATCTTTAATACAAAATTAATAAAAAAAACTTTTCTCTTGTAAGAGAAAACAATAATATGATTTCTCTTGAATCCTAAGGCTACTGGTGGGGAGCAGAATATGCTACTTCAAATTATGACTCTTTGGAATAAAGATTATTTTTAAGAAACAACAGATATAGAAGTTTCAAAGCTGAGAAGTTACCCTCTTAAAAGCAGTCTTCAAACAGGTCTCAGAACATATCTTTTCAAGGTGTTAAGAGTCGATTTCTTCAGGACTTCATTATAAACATTTTGAGCCAATTTAGATCCTGAAGGCTGAGTAGAATCACCTGCTTTTCCCTAATCAGAAATCTTGAATCCGTTAATTACCAGAAAGAATGCAAACTGAAGATTAGGGATATTATGCAGTTGTAGGGCTGTTTGTAGGCCCCTATCTATAATCCCCCTCCTTTCTCCTTGATGCCACAGTCCCAATTCCCAATTCCCATTGAGTAGGTCAACAATAAAACCTGTTGTCTTCCTAAAAAAAAAAAAAAAAAAGGAATTGAGATGCCAATTCATTAAACATGAACTTTAAAAGCATACTATAACTAACATAGCCCCACTTTGGCCTTTATCTTTTAACTGAGCAGAAATCAAACACTGAAAGCCACCAAGGCTCTATCTGAGGCTCTATCTGAGAAGTTCTGGTGCAACAATGTGGAAGTAAAACTGCAAAATTGCTAGTTTTCTAAATGCCACTTGTCCTGTTACCTCTTTGTATTTTTCACACTAGATTGTTCCCTGGGCCAGGAATATAGGCCTCTCCTATGGCTTCTCTGGGTTTTAATGGAACCTGTCATTAAAACTATTCATTACTACAGTAGACTGTTTTTTTGGACAAACATGACCCTGTGTTCTCAGAATTTAGTAGAGAGCCTAGCATAAGAAGGTGCCTATTCACTCAACTGCCAGCATGGTCTGGGAGCCCCCACCTCCTGGCTATGCCCCTCCTGGAGAGACAGGAGCATTTTTCCAGGGCTGGGCAGGGGTTTGTGTCTACCTCAATAAACTAATAGATTTGGCACAGTGCCAATGGAAGGACACAAACACTACCCGGATGCTGGCCAGCACTCTGGATTCTTTTCTCCACACTACAGATTTGGGGGCTAAATGGTCCAGATAGAGAATATGGCTACAGGAGTGAGAATGTGAACATGCTGGCACTGTGGAGGGAATGACCTGTCTGGGGTCAGAAACAGAGGGCAGATTTGGCAGACCTGATGGGTCCTGATAACCAGAACTGTGCTGAGTCCTGGTTTTGTGTGATACCTGTCTTTCTTTGTGACATGCCCAACAGTTGTGGCTTAGTCTGCCTTGCACACTCCTGCATGCATGTTTTCCAAAAAACAACATCTTATTCTCATTCAGGTGACTGACCAGTTGTAATAGAGACAAAAAAAATTCTTATGAATTAATCTACCCTTGAATATTAAAAAGATTGACAATTAGGGAAAATAATGTTATATAAGACTACCCAGATGACACTAGTTAGCACTCTACTTTCAGAGTTTCTCTAAGGTGATCCCACACACCAGCCAAGTGATGACCACTTGCCTGCATGTTCTGGGAAGCTGTAACATGCTGTCCGTAAAACTTCACTGGCATCTGGCAAGGCTAGTGATCGATGTTGTTGACTAATAGAATCTGTCCTGGACACTTAGTAATTAGTCTAATTAATTCACTAAGTAATTAACTAAAGCATCTAATTAGCAAACACTTCCACCTGTCAGAGCCAGAGGTAAATGCCAGCGTGGATTTCGGTGGTTCTCCTCATTATACCCTAAAAATAAGTGGAGGAACATGGCATAGAATACCAAATCAAAGTGTGAGAGCCCAGTAGTATTAAGTGGGTGTGTCCAATCTCAGAATTACTAGTGGTTGTTGGACAAGAGCAATAGGAATACCAATTGGGGTGGGTTGTGTGGCAAGAGACCTGAGTATTACTATCAAGTACAAACGGAAACCATGGTTTTATTTTACAATGACAGCACACACATCCAGGCTTTAGTGCTTGAAAAATAAAATTTGCTCTTACTTTTATCAAGACACCTTTCCTTAGGGATTTTTGGATAACTTTGGCAACGTGACAATTCCGTTTCCTTCTCATTCTGTAAACCTTGCTGACCTGTCAAGATTGACTGACAGAGGTCAACATGAAATTTGAGTATTTGTCCAGAAGTACTATCATCAGGAAGAAGAGGCTGAGACCAGATTCAGAACAGGTTGGAATTCCTCTAAAGTTTTCTAGATTTTTCGCTCCCCAAAGTGTAAAGTGAGAAGCAATCACAAACACAAAGTTAATGGATTTTTCTTTTGAGACTAGGTCTCTCTGTTTTTGTTTGTGGAACCGCAGGCTCACGTTGCCTGGGGTACCACAGAATCAAGTAATCCCCAGCCTCAGCTTCCCAGGTAGCTGGGATTACAGGTGCACGACACCACACCCAGCTATATTTTTTTGGTACTAGGTCTCGATACGTGCCCCCGGCAGGACTCGAACCGTGATCCCTGGCCCCAGCCATGGCTTCCTAGGCTGCCATTTACAGGCATGCACCACCATGCCCAGCGAGAGTTGATCGATTTCTTAACAGACACACTGTTTTCTCAAAACATGAGGCTTAATTTTGTTATTCTACCTGGATGGCTTCCAAAGGTTTGTTCATTGACTTTTGCTGACTACGCAGGAGTTAGTTAATTGAAGAGGACTTAAGAAACAAGTCTTGTGACCCGCTCGCCACACGCCACCTCCGCCGCCCCTGGGAGCCACCCCCCTCGCCGCCCGCCACCCCCGCCGCCCCTGGGAGCCAAGC
>PVHY01025403.1:0-18449 GCA_004024945.1 Uropsilus gracilis
AAAAAAAAAACTTAAGCTTCTGAAAAACCAATTACACATTTAAAAAAAATCTTAAGATACAGAAAAATAACATGTTATATACCAGGGAATACCAATTCTATCTTTCAGTAGTGAAAGCAAAATGAAAATATCCTCAAATAAAGAAAACTTAATAGAATCTGTCACCAGGAGATGAGCATTACAAGAAATGCTAAGGTGAATTATTTAATCTGAGAAAAATGATATAAAAGGAAGTTTGGATCTTCAAGGACAAAGGAAGAGCATAAGAATAGCAACAAAAGAATAGCAACAAAAAGAATAGCAACAAAATGTAAATCTACATTAAACTCCAGCAATAGTTACATTAACTATAATTTGATCATCTTAATATTCCATTAAAAGAGACTAATAGTGAAAATCAATACTACTATATACTACCTCTAAGACTACACCTTAAATAGGACGATACAAAGGTTAAAAGTAAATAAATAGAAAAAGATATCACAAATGTGTTAAACATTAGAGGTTTGGGATGATTGATTGCAGATAAAATAGATTACACAACAGTTTTCCTAGAGATCTGAGGGGTATATCATAATGACAAAAGGATTATTTCATTTGGAAGATATTTTGTATTTATGTGTTCATGCATTTCATGAAATCTTCAAAATACTGTAAGTAAAAATTGACCAAAGTAGAGGGACAAATAAAAATTACACAGTGGTGATAAAATATTTTGATATTCTCGCTAAGAGAATTTATAAGAACAACTAGACAAAAAACTCAGCAAAGATATGTATGCAATTTTAACAAAACCTCCTTGTTTTAACTGACATTTATAGAAACTACATCTGAAACTGAAGACTACAATTTTCTTCCAAGTGCATACATGTAGCATTCACCAAGATGAAGCAATAATGGCTGAAGAAAACCCCTGGAGTGTGTCCATAAAACAGGTGTCAGAAACGTAAAAGCAGTAAAATCATACTACACATTGCCCGAGCGTAATGTATATTCCCTGACCACAATTGAATTAAGTTAGGAATTATTGACAAGATAAGTATATTAAATTCAAGAACATACTTCTAAACATTATGTAGCTCAAAGACAAAATGATGAGAAATTGGAAAGTATTTTAACTGAATGATGATGCAAATTTTATAACAGTTAATGCATTACTTAGAGTAAAAATCATGTTTTTTATGTGAGAATCCTTTTTATGTGAGAAAAGATTACTTAAAACTAATGACATATGAAGTTCCACCTTCAGATAGTAAAACAGGAAGAGCAAAGTAAACCCAAAGTGAGAAGAATGAAGTTAATAGTTGATGATCTTTGTCCAGTTTTTCTAGCTCTCTGTGACTGACAACCACCTATCTAGCTGTGACTGACAACTACAACACCTATTCAGAGTTTTTTTTAATATTTATTTATGCTTAGCTCAGTGCCCTCAAGGTCCACCTATGCTGTCACACATGGCAGGATTTCCTCCCCCCCCTTTTTAAAATAACTGAACGTCTTCCTGTGTGTGTGTATTTATGTGTCTCATAGTTTCTTTATCCATCTATGGACACTTAGGTTGATTCTTTCCTTGACAATTATAAGTAATGATGAGTGAACAAAAGCTATCTCTTCAAGACAACTTTTTCATTTTCTTTAGATATATCCCAGAGGTAAAGTTGCTGAAATATTTGCTTTAATATTTATTAAAATTGGTTTAATATTTTTGAGGGATCACCTTACCATTTTCTATAGTGGCGATAGTATCAATTTCCATTCCCACCAGTAGTGAACAAGAACTCCCTTTTCTCTACCTAGACAGCACCTGTTATCTCTTGTCTTTATGATGATGCCCATTCTAACAGGTGTGAGGTGATAGCTCATTGTGATTTTGATTTCCAGCTCTCTGATTATTATTATTTTGAGCACATATTCATACTGAGAATTTGAATATCTCTTTGGAAAAAATTTTATACGTAGAACCTTTGCCCATTTAAAAAATTGGATAATCATTTAAAAACATTAAACTCTGAGTTCATATTATATATTTTGAATATAACCCTTTATCAGGTCTGTGGCATTCAGATAGTTTTTGTCACTCTGTAGGTTATCTTTTCATTTTATTGTTTCTTTTCTTTAAGCTTTTTAGTTTTATGCACTTTCACTTGTTCAGTTTTGCTTTGATTACTTGTCCTTTTAGTATCATTGCCATAATATCTTTGTTAAGATTGGTGTTCAGGAACTTTTACCCTGTATCTCCTTCTAGAAATTTTATGTCAGCTTTACATTTAAGTCTTAAATCTATTTGAATTAATTGTTTTGTGATTAGTGTAAAACAGAATCCAGCTACATTCTTCTGTACATGATATCCAGCTTTTTAGCCCCAAGATATAGTGACAAGACTTTTTTTTAAGGGTGTATGTCTTTAAAGTTGAAAGAATCTCTTTTTAGGTCTTTCTTTTAAAAAAGTGTAGTCAGCCACTCTGTTTTGATTGGAGAATTTAGTCCATTAATCTTTGAAGTAATCATCCATCTGTATGTATTTATTTCCTTTTTATTATTTTCTGTTTTGTAATTCTTTTCTTGTTATTTTTGTAATTTGGTGAGTGTCTGTAGTGGTATGCTTAGATTTTTTCTCTTTATCTTTTGTGTATCTACCATAGGTTTTGTTTTGTGGTTGCCATGAGATCAGGAGTGAGACAGAGGGAAATTGTCTGCTTTTGTGGTCTCTGGAGTCTATTGCAGAAGGCCCCTAGATGTGTTTTGAATTAGAAGTCTACTCATCAAGCTATAGCTTTTAAGATAAGCAAACAGGCCTCTTTCACAAAAGACACTGGGTGAGTTTCAGTCTACTGCCTCTATTCTGGGCTCCAGACAAGCCATCATGTGTCTCCAGTAGGCACTAAGGACTATGTCTGAGTTTACAGTGGCATCTGGGTCTCATGTGTGGAAGCCCCATTGTTTTGAAAGTACATCTTTTATATGGAAGTCTTAAAATTTTGGGTATTTGATATGGAGTATATAGCCTTTGTTCTTCAGGGAGAAGGGTTGAAATTGTGAGTTCCCTTTGGTTGTGTGTCATCATGCTAGGGGCAGGATTTATGGTAAGATTGTGTCTGGAGGTGATCCTCTGGCCTAGGTAAAAGGACTATGGGTGAGAGATGTGCAGTAACATACATCTGAAGTAGTGTGAATTTACTCCCCTAAATTATGTATAGCAACCAATGTTACCTCAATTGAGATAAATAATTTCTTAGCATAGAGACCAAGATACTGTCATAGTTCAGCTATGCAAGCATGATTTCAGTAGAGCCTCTCTTGTGTGTCACTTGAAATATTATGGCAAAGTGTCAGCAAAATGATTAAAGCTAAAGCTCATTTCACTCTCAGTTATCTCTCTACAGATGTATCCTGCTTCTTGGAAATGATAGCATTGTATATTCACCCAGTTAGAATTCATCTAAGTAATAAATTGTCATTGCAAATTCCTCTGTAATTTTAACTCTAACATCTTTTTTTGGCAACATTTGCCACTGCAATTTTTTTCTTCATGTGGACATCCTCCTGTGAAGGATGAAGGGGTAAAAACACCTCACTAGCTAGTGTCTTGCCTTCCTCAGCTCTAACTCTTGCCAAGTTTTCTGTATACCCTTAATGCCCTCATGTCCTAGTTGAGCCTTATAAACTTATAAATCAAGATTACTGTCAAGGTTGTTTATACTGTATTACTATTTAGACACTTTTTTATACAAATTTATACAGATTTATACAAATCAAAATGGAATTGGAACACTATTTTTGTCTAACATTTCCCATGAAGGGCTGATTTTCAGGTGAAAATCCTGTTTGAGAAAATAAACCTCTTATCCAGTGGGTTATGCTCTGGATTCCACTCCCTGCTGTCCTGAGGTGGGGGGAGGAGGGCTGCAGATGAGAAATGAGGTTGGCATTGCTATACTAGCACTTGAACAGTTAAAAGGAGGACTGTCCATGGAGAGACCCCCCATCTGGCCACATGCAACTTTGACTTGGACCCTGGTCTCTGTTCATCGACACTATTTAGGGTAGGACATACAGTATCTGACCATGTGCTGGCAAAAAATATATATATATATTTATATATATAAATATATACACTCTTTTTCTTTCCCTCCATCCTTACCTTTCCTCATTCCCTGTGTAGATAAACCCTTTCTTCATGTGTCTCTGTCAGGGTCATGTCCCGCATACTTAAGCACCTGAATTTCCCTCATTTCAACCAAAAACCATTTAAAACCAATTCAAGTAATTACATGGTTGTGAAAGTTTGCCATAGTTTTCCATTTTGATATGAGAATGTTTCCTAAGTTCATTACATGGGTGAGATGCAAATCTCTGATATCCATTTGTTGTGAACACTGAAAATTTAGTCACAAATGAAGAGTTTACAAATCAAATTTGAGGAGCAATAAAGACGGTGACTATCAAAAGGTTAAAAGGAATCATGTAATTTAATAAACTCTAGACTAAGTAATATGTGAAAATGGTTCATAGTAAACTTTAAAAACATTATTTCCTACCCATTTTGATGTTTTTTGTTTCCTTTTCTCCACTGTGTTGGAATTTCTCAGTTAGTTTCTGTATTTCTTTCAGTGCAAATTGTTCTGTATTGGGTATAGATTTGTTGTGTTTATGGAAGGAGGTGCATTCAGGAGCCTTTTATATGACCATCTTGAACTGGAATTGATGGTTTCTTAAACATCTAAGCAAACCTATTGTGCAGTAAAACTATTCAACAGCTATGTATTTGCCAAAAAAGAAAAAAAGTGCTGAAGTCTGTACATATGATTTCCTTATATTAGTTTCAAACTAAAAACCCAAATGGATATAACCAGATAATGGATTAAACAAAATTTTGATATCACATTACTATTGAATACTACTTAGCTATAGCTGGGCATGGTGGCGTGCACCTGTAATCCCAGCTACCTGGGAAGTTGAGGCTGGGGATTACTTGAGTCTGTGGTACCCTGGGCAACGAGAGCCTGTGGTTGCACAGGTAAAAATAGCGAGACCTAGTCTCAAAAACAAAACAAAACAAAACAAAACAAAACAAAACAAAAAAACTAAAGCAAAGCAATGAAAATAAATAAACTATGGATACATGTAGCAACATGGACAAATCTCAAAATCATTATGGTGAGTAAAAGAATTCAGATAGAAAAAATATATTTTATGATTCTATTTATAAAGAATTCTGTAATATAAAAATATAGTGGCAGACAATAGATCAATGGTTACTGATAAATAGGGGCTGAGAGATGGAGGGATTGTAAAAGAACACAGAAAAATTTCTTAGGTGACAAAATATTTTTTATCTTGTGATGATTGTTTCACAAGTACACATGGTATTTAAAATTGAGCAAATTGTGTACATCAAATATGTATAATTTATTGCTTTAAATTATATTATACCATAATTTAAAAAAAAACTGTTGAAGGTATGACAGCCAAGGTAAGCAGAAATGTGTTATTAAGCCCTTTATTCTTTGAATATTTGTATTTGTATTTTGTATTTGTATTTGTACCTATCTCATGCTTACTTTAAGTTCTCTATAACACCTCCAAAAACAGAAGATGAGATCAAGAAATCTAGGCCAGAAATATAGTATTTAAAGTCAGGTAGGAAATTGTTTTTAAGTTTCTTGAGTAGATAATGTATTTACCTAAGCAAAGCATGAGAAAAAGAGAAGGTTTTCAACTGAACTTTGAGATCACCAACAGTTCCAAGTTGGAAATGTGGGGTAGAGCCAGCAATGAGACTGAAAGCAATAGTTCATGGGACTGAAGGAGTTCAGAAGAATGTGGGATCAGGGAAGGTAAAAGAGAAAAGTGCTTCAGAGAGAAGGAGGGGTCACTTATGCCCAATTTTATTGGAAGCCAAATGAGTTGAGGATAAAATGGTGTTCCAGAGCTATGGGAATTTTAATTTGGAATTAGGAAAAATAGCACAAGTAGAGCTTTGCAAAAATATGCTTAACCTGCAACAGATTTTGCTGCTTATTCCTGAGATGCTGGGTTTCTCACTCAGTGATATACACAATTGAAAATGACTCATTAAAATGAAAATAAATTAAAAATTTACCTCCTCTCTTTGTTGCCATCCCCACTTTCTTCCCTCCCCCAGCAGCCTTAATTCTACAATCATAGGGTTTATTTTGGTCTGTTTTATTTGGGTTTTATTTCTTTATAATTCATGTAAGTGAAGTCATCTGCTTCTTGTCTTTTTCCTCATTTCTTTAGTATAATTCCATAAAGTTCCATCTCTGTTGCTGTGAATGGCAAGAGTTCATCTTTTCTTTTCTTCTTAATCCACTTCTCTGTATTTGGACACTTAATGTTGTTTCTCTAACTTGGCTATATATAACGGGTCCCTCAATGAACATAGGAGTACATACATTCCCTCAAATCAGTGACTTTGTTTTCTTCAGGAGTATGATTGCTGGGTCATATGATATTTTTTACTTTTAATATTTTTAAGGACCTCCATACTATTTCCCATAGGGGATATACCAGTTTACATTCCCACTGACAGTGTATGAGGGTTCCCTTTTTCTTTATATCAGCACCGGTATTTATTGTTTCTAATATGAACCTTTCTTGCTGGAGTGAGGTTGTATTTCACTATCATTTCAATTGGCATTTGCCTCATGATAAGTTACATTGAATATTTTTTCATGTGTCTATTGACTATCTATATGTCTCCTTTGGAGAAATGCCTGTGGAGTATTTCTGTCCATTTTCAGATTTACTTTTTTTTCTTTTGGTTAAATTGTGTGAGCTCTTTGTAGATCTTTGACATTAGCCCCTAATCAGGTGTATAATGTACAAAATTTTCTCCCAGGTAGTAGGATGTCTTTATGTTTTAGTGATAACATTTCATTGTAGTACAGAAACTTTGCTTGATGTAGTTTAATTTATTTATTTTTGCTTTTGTTTTGCTTGCCATTGGAGTTGAGTCCCTAAAAACATTTTTTGATGCCAGTGTTGTAGACTGTTTTACCCATGTTTTATTCTCTAAATTTTATGGTTTCCATCTTTGATCAAGGCTTTAATCCATTTTGAGTTAATTTTTGTGCATGATGTGAGAGTGTTTTACTGTCATTTTTCTGCATGTGGCTATCTAGTTTTCCTAGTAATTGTCCATATGCACATGTAGATTTATTTGTGGGCTCTCATTTCTATTCCATTGTTCCATGTGCCTCTTTTTATTTCAATATCATACCGTTTGATCACAAAAACCTTGTAGTATAGCTCAAAGTCTGGGTGCATGATACTGTCATTCTGTTTTGTTAAGATTGCTTTGGCTCCTTGGGGTCCTGTGTAGTCCCATGTAAATTTCAATGATACTTGTTCTTATTTCTTTGGAGAATTCTATTGAAACTTTGATAGAGATTGCATTGAATCTGTATGTTGCTTTGGGTAAAATGGACTTTTAAACAATGTTAATTCTATTCTTCTAATCCATGAGCATAGAATATCTTTCCGGTTGTCTGCATCTTTTTCTGTTTCTTTTAACAATGCCTCATATACTTTTTATTGAATAGATTTTCATTTCTTTTATTAAATTATTCCTAGTTTTTAATACTACTTTAAATGGAGATGTTCATTATTTGCATATAGGAATGAAACAGACTTTTGCCACCTTTTTAGTGGGGTCTTTAGTATTCTCTATGTATATTATGTCATTTAAAGTAGTAGTACTTTTATATCTTTTCCAATTTGGATTCCTCTTATGTCTTGTCGGATTGCTCTAATAAGAATTCTAGTGCTACGTCAAACAGTAGTGATGAGAGTGAGATCCTTATATACCTGATATTAGAGGAAAAATTTTCAGTGTCTCACCATTGAATATGATACCAGCTGTGAATTTGGCACATACAGCCTTTTCATATTGTGATATGTTCCATGTATCCCCATTTTACTGAGTTTTTTACTATAACTGAATCTTGTCAGTGCCTTCTCTGCATCTACTGATATAACATGATTTATTACACCTTTTGTTGATATTGTGAGTTACATTGATTAATTTGTAATGTTGGACTGTCCTTGTATACCTGGTATAAGTCCTACTTGGTCATAATGTATGATTTTTAAAAAGATATTGTTAAATTCAGCTTGCTAATATTTGTTGAGGAATTTTGCATTTGTGTTTATTAGGAATATTGTTCTGTTTGTTTGTGTGTGTGTGTGTGTGTTTGTGTGTGTGTGTGTGTGTGTGTGTGTGAGATGACCTCATATGCTTTTGGTATCAGAGTAATATTGGCTTTGGAAAATGTGTTTTGGAGATTCCTTTTAATTTTTTTGAAGCATTTAAGAAGGATAGGTATTATTTCCTCTTTAAAAATATGGTAGAATGGAATAGTAAAACCATCTGGCACTCATGTGTATATCCACTTTGTGCCATAGCAAATGGGTGAAGGACTTCAGATTCTGGGGACACAAAGATATCAGCCATTCTTATACTGGTTCCCCTCCTAATTTATTGAGAACCTACAAAGTATGAATAGTTAATTCCATGTGGTTAAGAAATATAATCATAGTAGCGGAAACAATTCAAAAAGAAAAGGACAGAAACCAAATGGTTTCACTATTATATGGGACTTGGGAAAGATAAACAAAAAGCCATGAAGAAAAGTCAAACCAAGCCAACAACCAAATTAAAGTACACAACTTGGGGTGGTGGTGGGACAGAGTGGGATGGTCAGGGAGGGGGGGTGCACTCCAGAGATCACAGAGATGTGAAATTTATATATAAATAAAATATTTAAAAAAAAGAATATAACATAATCCAACCACCGAGGGGAGATTTGAGCTCAGTTTGCTACTATTAGAATGATTTATAATGACTCCATAGGACTATAAAACTGGATGCTGTAGAATATCTTGTGTTCCACAAACCCTTTCAAGTCTGCAGAGTCACATGTTCTTTGAGGTTGCCTATGTAAAGCTTGTTCATCATAACAATCCCTGTCATTGCCAAGATTTTTTGTATTATGAACAAATTTTGTTTTAAAGCTCTTAAGTATTTGTAAGTGAAAGTAGGTGTTAGGGCACAGGGACATAGAGATTATAGATAGAACATTTGTTGATTCACTCAAACCTAGTTGTACTCATGGGAGAATACCCTAAGTTATATGGCTGAGAAAGAAAATATTTTTGTTCATTAAAAATAAAATATTTTTCCCGCTGGGTGGTTTTTTAGAAGCTCCTCTTGATTCTGTAGGGTGGGCTTGATGGTCTTAGGTCTAGAACTCAGGGTTCTCTTGGACCTTAAAGAGATGGCACAGAAAGTGACACTGAAAGAGTGCCAGTTCCTCCTCAAAGTCTGCTAGGGTGTCCAGTGTCTGCGAGGAAATGCTCCTGTTGTCCTTGGAACTGGAGAAGTTGTAGTGTGGAAATTCTAAGCATTTTTCTGCTGGAAGTAAATTACTTCAGACTTCAAGTTCGAAGGTCCAACTTTTAGGTTGGTAAAGGTAAATTTAATGACAACTTTTCTTACAAACAACACTCAATTCTGAATGGCATAGGTAGGGCTTTACGTGATAATTTTTGCAACTTTCAGCTGCAAATTATATCAAAAAACATAGTTTTTGGAGTCAGGTCTAAGTTAAAATTCTAACTTATCACTTAATAGCTCTTCTTAACTTATCTAAGTCTCAGCTTCCCCATCTGTGTGATGGGTCATATCTCTTGGAATTGTGATCAGAATTAAAATGGGAAAATGGTACAGGAAAACACATTGTTTAATAATATTCCTTAAATAATGGGTAAATATATATATAGGACAAGTTTATATAGAGATTATTAACAGCTGGGTGAGGGTTGACTCAACAATTTAATTTTTGTGTTCATTTTGACCTTACATATAGTAGTTATAATATCTCAGAACTAACTCAGAACTACTTCTTTATTTCCCCTCTCATGTGGCTTGGAGATAGAAGACAACTCAGGATCCTTCTACAGGTTAAAAAAATGAAGTATGGAAAGGAATAGACTAATGGTAGTTTTCTTTGGAAGTGGAATTTCATTTTTTTTCCTTTTGTTTTATTCTGAAGTCTAAAAAGTTAAGCTATTTTCATTTTGAAAGTGAAAATTAGAATAAGTAAACAAGTTTTACAGTGTTAAGACTTTTTTGAAAACTTGCACTGGCAGCTAGACATATCCTTCCCTGCTTTCCTCTTCCCAAATAGGACTTGGATGCTGTGGAAGTTTCATCATTCTCTATCCATTGTTCCTGTCTGTGGGAGCTGGAGCAACTCTAAGGCTGGTGCTAAAAAGATTTTTCTCTTTCTCTCCCAAGTAGTAGGGAACATAGTCTGCATGGCAGACAATCAGTGAAAAACAACAGCAAATTAATAAAGTTATGATTACAAGACAAAACCAAACGAAAACAGAACCAGTTAGTGCAGGTTTAAGATATGGGATATCAAGAAGAAAGAGAAAAGGGAGAGGAGGTAAGGAAGCAGCATGGATAAAATTGCAGTTACTACAAGAAGGAAATGGAAAATAAATAAAGGAAATACCTTAAACCAAACTAAACCTCCTGAGGGAATTTTGTTAGACTGGATGGTGGGAGTTGGGAGGGTGCTGTATAAAATTCATATAGTACTGTATGATTTATAAGGGACTCCTTGCAAATTGATTGAAAAAGGACAGTCTATGAGAATCATATAGGGCTCATCTAGGTTTACTACTTCCCATGAAGTCTATGCTTTCTGAATATATGGATTTATGAGTTTTAGATAATTTGTTTCCAGGCCCACTGAGGTAAATAGCTCAGAGCAATTGGTGCATTTATGATTGTTATGTAGAGGAATGCAGCTGAAGAATTACTTCCTTTCATTTACCTTTTGACCAGAAAAATGTATGGTTTTTTAACAATTGAACTTTTAATCTGTAACATTTTTCTTTTGAGTTTTGTTGTAGGTGTGGTGCAGCTGGTTCTAATCCAGGGAGGTACAAAAATCTGTTCCAGTGACCTGGAGGTTAGATCTGTGTTGTGTATGGTAGTCTCTAGCCATATGAGCTTTTGGGTACTTGATGCACAGTTTGGTCTAGTTACCAAACTGAGATGTGTTAAAAGAATGCAATGGAGTTCAGAGACTTCTTTAAAAAAGGAAAAATAATGTGAATTATTTCATTGCTAATTTTTATATTGATTTATATTCTAAAATTATGTTTTGGGCATGGTAGTATAAATAAGTTATTAGAGTTAATTTCATGAGTTCTTCCTACTGATTTTAAAATGTGATTATAAGATGACAAAAATTTATATAGGTAGCTCTCATTTGTGACTTGTATTTTGTATTTATTAAGGCAGTGTAGACTTAAGAGAAAAAGATTAAGCAGTCCAAGTCTGATGCCATTTCTTTTTTTTTTTTTTTTACAATTTTTTAAAAAAATTTATTTATATATATTTCACATCATTTCTGTCCCTGGGGGTCACCCACCACCTCCTGATGCCATTTCTTGCCTCATGAACTTGGATAAATTATTAAAGCTTTCTAAGTTTCAATTTTGAATACCCAGTTAAATCTGGATAACATCTATCTATCTTACAGGGTTGTTGTGAACATTAATAAAAATAATTCCAGTGATACCAAAACATAAAGCATACTTGACAAATGTTAGTTCCTTCTCTTGCACATTTTACTGTAGGTAAATGTCGCTACTTTGCTTATAAAGAACTATTCTGGATCAGGATAAAGTGACCTGTATTTGTGGGGTACTTTACTAAGAAGATTAAAGTGCTTGACAAATATGCGGTCAAACAAGGTTTGACAAGGGAAGGCATTACTTTTGATTGCATGGAGAAGGATCTGTGGCTGAACTTTGTTCCATTAGCACCTGCTGGTCATTCAGTCTGTAATTGTTAGACATACTTGGCAGCACTGGTATTCTGTTAAGTTGCTTTATTGTTTGAGGTTTTAAGGTTCCACATAAGTTTCTACTTTTCCTAAAGGGAACACCTTCAGCTTAAGAACTAACAGAGTATTTCTGCGGATATTTTAAAACACATTGTAAAAAATGGTGCCAGTCTCTTCACAATCCTCTTTTTTAATATTTAGCCTTTGGGGAGTAAAAGTTTGCAGCATGGTATTGGTTTGTGTTTTTGAGCATCAAGGTATGTAACCCTTGGTTAGAGGCTATTTTCAGAGTGGCTATCAAGAATTGAACCCTTACCAAGAGCTTGTACCTTCTGTTCTTGCCTACTGGGTCCTTCTCTACGTGTACGTCTCTGACTTCAAAGTGTTGGAATCATGAAATTTGAGTTTCTGGTGTCACAAAAGGTGACTTTCTTGCCCACAAAAGGCAACTGAAGAAATTTATTTTGATTTTAAAATTGATGTTTGATTTTCAAGGTTACATCTGAAAACTTAGTTCTTCCTATAATTGTTAAACTCAGTTTACGGATCTTATTAATGTAATTATGTCAATAAATTTTAAAAATCACCCAAGATAATTTTGAATATGTTTTAATCTACAAACTAATTTCACTTTAAATTTAGCTTCTTTTTAAAAGTTTAACTTGGAAAGTTAAGTGTGATTTTTAAAGTATTGCAATCATATTTTAAATGATAAATAAGTTTTACAAGAATATCTCATGGATATTAAAAGAGAATAAAGGAATTTTATAGCAGCTCTATGCCTAAAAATTTCATTTCATATAGAAAATCAACCAATTCTTTGAAAGTCACAAATTATCAACTCACAAAAGGAGAAACAACCTGCTCATCTGTCTACTAAACAAATTATATCAACAATTAACTTCCCAAAAGAAAACACCAAGGTCAGTGAATTCTACCAAATATTTAAGGGAGAAATACCAATTTTCCATAATCTTTTCCAGAAAAATAGGTGTGTAGGGAATAATTACTAACTCATTCTATGAAACTAGCATTATGTTAATATCCAAACCAGGTAATAACATTTTAAGAAGGGAAACTACAGAAAAATATCTCTAATGGCTATGCATGTAAAATCCTAAACTGACTAGAAAACAGAACCATTTAATGCACAAACGATATTCTATATGGCAGATCTACAAGACTGGGTCAAAATATTAAAACCAGTTTTTTGTAATTAACCACATCAGTGGGCTAAACAAATAAAAAATCAGATGGTCATATTATTTGATGCAGGAAAGGAATTTGACAGATTCTAACACAACATAGAAAGATTCAAACTTCTACAGTTTTTTTTTTTAAATCAGTGCAGACTAATTCATTTCTAACAAAGAGATTTCCTAATTACTACAAAAGAAACATGTAAGTAAAACTCCGATTACTTTAACATTGTCCAAAACCTTTCTCAACATTGTCCAAAGTCCTTTCCCAGATTGCCTAAAAATCCTCAGTCTCTCAGTCCTGATCATCTCACCAATGTCCAGTCAGAGTTCATCTTCAGATGCTGGAAGACATCTTCCTTTGGCATGCTCCTTCTTTCCCATGCTGTCTTCTCCTTGTTGTCTTCCTCCAGGTTGCAGAAAAAACTTCGTGGTACCGAGCCCAGCAAAGTTCACTTTCTTTTCAGGCCTAACTTTTGCATGGCCTCTTCCAGACACAAGTCAAACTCAGCAAAACAAACTCCAACATGGAGTTCAAATCTGCAAACTTCTTAACTGTCTTTAGCACACATGTGGCTAGTACAGGTCAGCCAAGGGCTGCAGGTCCCAGGCCTTGGCCACATGGCCAAGCTCACATGGTTCGCATCTCCATCCCACAAAATGGCAGAAATCAAACCTGAATTTCAGTCTCCGTTCCCATCTTCCTCCTTCTCTTTGTTTCTTTATCAACTTCCACAGTTTAATAAAGATCATTGACAAAAGTTCTGGTACAAACATATTGTATATTAATAACATACCATATTAGCATGGTGACATATTTGGCATTTTCTTAAGCCTGGAAATAAGGCTACTATATCCTTTAACCACTCCCATTTTACATTGTACTGCAATTCCTACCTAGTGAATAAGATAAGGAAATAAAAGGTATGCTTATTAGAAGGAAGAGATACAATTATCTTCATGCACAGTTGACATGATTATATTTTAGAAAATCCCAGAGAATCAGCACATGCGTGCACACGCGTGCACACACACATACACATCCCATCCGTCTGGAACTAATAAGCAAGTGTGATCAGATACAGTGTTAATATACAAAAGGCAGTTGCCTTCCTCTATACCCATAATGAACACTTGGACTTTGAAATTAAAATAAACCCCCAAACCTATAATAGCATCTAAACATGAAATAGCTCATATAAATCTAACAAAATAGATACATGGTTATGTGGAAACCCACAAGATGTTGATGAGAGAAGTCAAAGAAAATCTAAATAAATGAAGAGATAGTCTGTATTCATGATTGTTAACGTAAGATCTTCCTTTGATTGAGTTGTATATTCAGTGCCATTCTAATAAACATCCCAGTAAGCTATTTTTGTGGACATCACAGATTGATTCTAAAGTTTATATGGAAGGGCAAAAGATGTTGCAGAGCAAACATACTACAAAGAAGAACAAAGTTGGAGGACTCATACTATCCAATTTCAGGGCTTTTTGTATAGCTACAATAATCAAAAGATATCACATTTTTAATAGTGGAGATTGAGTTGTGATTTTTTTACTTGAAATTTTAGTTTCTACACAGTATTGGATGTTTAAGAGGAGATTCACCATATTAATAAATTTAACTTATCATATATATGACTATTTAAAGTTCATTGGAAGACTTGCTGGTGAGATAAAATTGAAATATTTAAAAAAATCAAAATGAATTTATTGAGTTTATAAATTTAGTTTTAAGTCTTTGAACATTAGAATAAAAATTATACAAAACACCTAAAATTTATTGTAAAACTTTCAAGAGTAGCAAATATAATATTTAAAAATTAAATGTAAAAGTTTGTGGAATGAGATTGGTATACTCTTTCTGAAATGAATATCAGGTGCTCAGAATTGGATTAATGGAATCTTTGGTTCAAAACTCATTGTTGTCATTTATCCATGCCTGATGTATATTTGGTGGGTGAATTTAATACATGTACACATTTAATATTTTAAAAATCAAAATAAAAAGGAATCATGCTAGCAGAAATAAGAAAGAAAAAGAAAAATACTGGATGATCTCATCTATATGCAATATATAGGGAAAGCAAACAAACAAAAGGACAAAACTAACAAACTGTCAGCAGAACTGAAGCATAGTGCAAGAGGGGAGTTAAATCAGGGGAGGGATGGGCACAAGAGATTAAAATGGTGGTTCACAGGTGATAAGGTGGTGGGAGAACTTTGGAGTATACAATGATGTAAAATATATGTGCATCAAAAAATATAAAAAAACCCAAAATAAATTTCTGAGTAACCTTTACTTCATCTCAAAATTTTCTAGAAACACACATTCATAGGATGGGAGTAGGATATGAAAAGTCTAAAATGCTTTTTGTATATAAAGACTTCAGGAATGGTAGTCTTTACTTTGTTTATTAATAGCAGGAAATTTGAGCAATAAAAAGGTAACACAAGAATAGGACATTCAAAATAAAAACTCCTCTGCTTGGAACAAAATGAATAAACATAGGAAGCTTTAAATTGTTATTGCTGAAGGTTGTGTTGATTTAGATTAGTGAGAGATGCATTGACTGACTGTACGAAAATGTCCAGTATGCAATTTTAGATAAAAGTACTAGTGCTCTTTGAGAAGTTGGCACTGGGAGAAACCAGTGTGGGAATTACCAGTTTAGAACTGAATCTCTGAGAAGAGTGGAGGCTTCTTGGGCAAAGATGTGAATGAGAGGAGCACAAATTAGAAGAGAAGTCTGTTATTTTCCAAAGCTTCCGTCCTTTGTATCATCTGTTTTCCTGTTCCCTGTTCTGGGGTGGGCTAGAGATGGCTTCTGTAGGCTTATGCAATCATCCAGAGACCAAGAGCTACCTTGTAGAGAACTCAGAGAATGTCCTTTGGGAACCTTAGAGCTGTTACAGATACACCTAGAAGACAACACCTCTGTGTAACTGTATATATTCAAGGACAATTTATTGTCAGATCAATTTTTAGCAGTATGTCATCTTAAGCACAGGCCATGTCACCAAAATTTTCATCAACTGATGCATATATGGTTTAGGTTAGTCTTCCTAAGCAAGAAAAAGAGGGAGAATAAAACTGAGAACCTCAGAAACACTGAGGAGAAACTGAATGGAACACCCAGGATCTAGCCTGGGTCTTCTGTGGTGGGGTACCCAAAGTAACTGTTCTAATGCAGACTTAATTATGCTAAAGATTGGAGGCACAATCATATCATCATTGCTTATAAAAACTCTTCCTGAAAGATCTATACAGAAAAATTGGCCAATACTCTAGAAATGGCAGTAGGAACATTCATTTTCAGAGCATTTCTGAAAACACATTTTTTCCATAATTCCAGTTTTAAAAAATTGTTATTATAATTCTGTGGTTATATTCTTATTCTTCCATGTGGGTACATGTTGCACTCACCCTTCACCAAATCCCCTGTGCCTAACTTTCTTCTTTATCTCAGATCTGAGAAAAACTTCTTGAAACAGATGTATCAGTTATTTTTATTTACTTTTCTTATATCATTGTTCATTTTGTACAGTAATCTGTTTCATCTCCTCAGATGTAGTCCCTGTAGTTCTCCCACCACCATATTACCTGTTAACCATCACCACAGTCCCTTGCATTCTTCCCTGTTTTGATCCCTCTTCTCCCCCTCACTTGCTATATTCCTCAGATCTAGCTTGCTAGTTTTATCTTTTTTAAAACCTTTTTCTCAGTTCCTTTATATTCCATATATAACTGAAACCATCTGTTATTTATCTTTTTCCTTCTGGTTTATTTCAACTAGCATAATCCCTTTCAGCTTTTCAGTTAAAATTGCTATCAATTTGCTAGAGCTGCCATAATAATACTACAGACTAGGTGACTTAAAGAACAGAAATATATTTTCTTAAAGCAAGATCAAGCAGGTTTGGCTTCTTGTGGCCTTTTCTTCTTGACTTGCAGATGACCATGTTCTTTTCTGTGCTGTTTCCTACATCACCTTTTTGGTATGTGCATTCTTGATATCTTCCTCTTATCAGAATACTGGTCACTAGGGGACCTCCCTTATGGTCTCATTTAACCAAACCTATCTCTTTAAAGTCTTTGTCTCAAATACAGTCTCATGGGGGATTTGAGTTTTATTATATGAGTTTTATTATATTTATATTATATTGGGCACAACTCAATAAAAATAAATGATAAGCTACTTTTCTCTTTTACTCTGGGCCCAATGACACATAGTAAGTACTTAAATATTTGTAGAATGAGTGATTATTGACTCTAGGTTGCTCATTTACAAATATGCTCCCACTATTGTTAATTCTTATTTGTCTCAGTCAAATCTCCAGTTATCAATGGTAGGGAATGAAACCTGAGTAACTCAATAGATTAAAATAAGCCTATAGAGGGAATGAACCCGAATCAGCAGCGAAAGCAGGGACTGCAATCCAGATCCCTGGTGGGGGTGGAGGCACAGCCCAGCAGCTTAGAGACCCTGAGAGAGACCTGAACCAGGATCCCCTCCACTCTGCATGCAAAAGGGAATCTCCGACCCCCTCTTGTCCCAGCAACCAGCAACTAGAACTGACGGGCTGACCAAGAAGCTCAACTACAAGCTACCAGAAGACTCCAATCAACATGCCAGCCAATAATGGAGCCATAGTTGCTCAATATGTGGAAGAAGTGTGAAAGCAAAGCAGAGGAAGGAAGAAAAAGGCAAACACTCCAGCAAGCCGCACAGAAACCAATACACCATTGAAGGAAAGACAAACTTTAGAAGCTAACAAATATAATATTGAAGAAATGTGCTATCTCTCAGACAAGGAGCTGAACCTATGCATGTTGCAAGCATACAAAGAGCTAAGAGAAGAATTAGAAAAACATAAAGAAAAAGAAGTGAGCATGGCAGAGAAACTGAATAAGTTAGAAGAAATGCAAAAAATTAAGAAAGAAAACAGCAACAAAGATAAAATAATTGAAGAATTGAAGAATATAATTGAATACCTGAGCAACATTCAGAAAGAAACCCAAGATCTAAAAGGAGCAACAGAAGAGCTCAAAAATGCAGGGAAAAGTTACAAAAGCAGACTGGACGAAGTTGAGGAATGACTAAGTACACTGGAGGACACCGAAATCAAGAGGAAGAAGAAAGAGAGAGATACAATAATATACCCAGAGAACATGAAGACATTAATTCAAAAGGACACATGTACACGCATGTTCGTTGCAGCCCTGTTTACAGTTGCAAAGAATTGGAAACAAACCAAATGCCCCCAAACGGATGATTGGCTAAAAAAAATGTGGTACATATACACGATGGAATACTACGCATCCATCAAGGAGGACAAACACATGTCATTCGCA
>PVHY01025404.1:0-18441 GCA_004024945.1 Uropsilus gracilis
TCAGCCTGTTCACCCCGGCCTGGAGCAGGTGCTGGCCTCAGTGCTGGACTCCACTTCCCAGTCTCCCTGGCAGTTGCCTACGGCCATGGAGCTTTCTCTTGTGCGCAGACACTTGTGGTGATGATGGCCTCACATCCCTGTTCAGTGCTTTAAGCCCCCCATCGGGGTCCCCCTCTGGTCCTTTCTGGCCACTGCAGAGGTGACCCCTCAGACCTCGGGGTCGACCGGGATGCTGGGCCCTCGTGCTGCAGCCCCTACAAGCGCTGTTGATATAAGCACATACATTCCACACGTGTGACGTTCTCTGGCCTGTGGGATCTGCTGTCACAGCAGCTGGCGTTGACGCTTACTCCTGAGTCCTTTGGAGTTCTGCCCTTGCGCTCTTTTATTTTTATTTCTTTCCATATTTTAAAGTTGACTGCACACCGCACATTTTACATTATTGTCTCCTCCCACCACCTTATCTCCTGTGAACCATCATCTTAATCTCTTGTGCCCCTCCCTCCCTGATCTTACCCTCCTCCTCCTCACTTGCTCTATGCCTCAGTTCTGCTGGCAGTTCTAAATCTTTCTTGTCTCTTTGTTTGTTTTCCCTGTAGCCCTCATATAAGTGAGACCATCCTGTATTTATCCTTTTCTTTCTGGCTTATTTCTGCGAACATGAGTCCTTCTAGCTCCATCCATGTGGCTGCAAATGATATGTTTGTCTTTTTTGACGGATGAATAATATTCCATCCTGTGCATAGACCACAGCGTTCCGACCCATTTGTCTGCTTTGAAAGGCTAGAAATAAAGCCACACATGTATGACCAACTAATTTATGACAAAGGGGCAAGAAACAAACCATAGAGCAAGGATAGTCTTTCAATAAATGGTGCTGGGAAAACCGAACCACTACATGCAAAAAAATGACTCGACCCCTCCCTCACGCCATGCACAAAACCCAACTCAAAATGGGTAAAAGACCTGAAACCATAAAACATATGGATGAAAATATGCGCAAAATATTCCAACATTTAGGCTTTAGAAACCTCCTTCAGGACACATCTGCAGATGCTAAAAATGATGAAGGAAAATATAAACAGCCGAGACGAGACTAAAGCGCTTCTGTCCAGAAAAACACAGTGGCCAAAGCAAAAAGAAACCCAACCCAATGGGGGAAAAGTTTTGCCCTCCTTTGAGCTCCTTAGGAAGAGGGGGTGGCAGCCAGGGAGGGGCCTGGAGAGGTGCAGGAAGCTCTCAAGAGCAGAGCTATGGAGAAGGGAGGGGTGCAGGGTTCTCAGTGGGGGCCCACGGTCCAGCCACAGCAAGGAGGCTCCTCCAAACCAAGACAGCCGCTCGGACAGCGCGGCCTTGTCCTGAGGGTTGGCTGCAGAAGTGCGTCTTCTCGAAGCATCCACGCTCTAATTTAAGGTTGTGTCCCCGCCGGGGAAATGCAGCTCCCTGGAGGGAGCTGTTCGCCTCACGCTGTGTCAGGAGGCCACGCTTTCTCAGGCCCTCTCCTGGCCAGCGGCCGAAGGACACGGCAGCCCATTCTGGGGGACGAGGGGGTGGTCTGGTGGGTGCCTTGTCTGGAGGGCTCCCTGAATTCCAGGGCTCCTTCTCGGATTGCTCCCCGGTCTAGGAGGTTCCCTCCCCATTTCCTTCTTTCAGTTCCTCTCTCTGCTCCCCTCGGCCTCAGATCTGTTCTCCTATTTGTTCCTGTTGGCAATTCCCCCAGTGCAGTTCTTGCACATTTGATCTGTCTTGTCAGCTTCTCAGAGGCTCTGCCCTGAACCAGGAGTCTTGCTGGCCTTTATGAGTGTGATGCAGGGATCTATCTATCTATCTATCTATCTATCTATCTATCTATCTATCTATCTATCTATCTATCTATCTATCTATCTATCATCTCTCTCTCTCTCTCTCTCTCCATTACATCATTGCATTCCCTGGGGTTCTCCCTCCACCCCATTACTCGCAAGCCTTCATCTCAATCTTCCCCTTCTCCTTCCTTCCCCAATCTTTCCTTCCACTTACCTCTTCCCCAATATCCTGCTCCCTCTCTGCTGTCAGCTTACCCTGGGTTTTTCCTGTTTTTTTCCCTGTCACTCCTACATCTCATCTATAGGTGACATCATCTGTTTTCTGTCTTTTTCTTTCTGACTTATTTCTGCTCATAGGATTCCTTCTAGGTCCATCCATGTCATCACAAACACGTCGTAGTTGTCAGTTTTGATGGCAGCGTAATATTCCATTGTGTACATAGACCACAGCTTTTTCAACCATTCGTCAGTTTGGGGGCGTTTGGGTTGTTTCCATATCCTGGCTGTTGTGCATAGTGCCACAATAAACATGTGAGTACAGGCGTCCTTTTGAATGAGTGTTTTTGTGTCCTTTGGGTAGATTCCCAAGAGCAGGATTGCTGGATTGAATAGTAGTGCCATTTTCAGTAGCTTGAGGGTCCTCCATACAGATTTCCACAGCGACTGGACCAGTTTGCACTCCTCCCAGCACTGGCGTGGACATGGAGAGACAGAGGCCCCATCTCCTTAGAGAGCAGTGCTGCAGAGAGCTCTCAAAAGCACTGTCTAGTTTCTTTCTTCCAAGCTGGGGCTGAGAGCAGACTCATCGCAGAGTCGTGGGGTCTCCTCCCGGCTCTGGTGCACTTGCCATGGTCCTCTCCCGTCGTCTTTATGCGAAATGTCTCATAATTAAAAAGTGCAGCTTCGATGAAGACACAGAGGCTTTTCAGTCTAGGCTGCATTTCCCCGAGTGGTCATTATGCAAGGATGTGCTGAGAGAATTAGATTTCCATGGTCTTGACTTTAATTGCCCTGTCTAGATATGTGATTAGGCTTTTGTTCTTTGTTTCAGGATGGCCAGTCAATAGAGTTCTGTGGTTTTAATTTCATCTGAAGTGGCGTTGGAGAATAGGCCACAGCATCAAGTGCTTTTACTCTCTCCGCTTTCTCATGCCTAGGATGATGATTCCGATATTTTCAACACATATCAAAGGCCAATGGTGATAACAAATCACGTGATGTTCGTGACCCAGTGTTGAGAGGGCATGTGCCTTTTCAAACAATTTTTTAAGTGTAGTAGAAAAGGGTAAAAAAAAAAAAAAGATGGCATTTTTTCTTGAGCCTTTTCCACCCCCAAGGACAGAGAACACAAATGTGAAGCTTTGTGGGAAGTTGAGGAAAACGCAGTTTAATGCAAAACTGTAGGTCCCTGAATTTGACTATCTGTTACCATAGCAACCTGTGGGAAAGCTTGCAAGACCCAGCTATTTTGGCAACTTGACTAGGTGGTTTTGAAAGCCTGGACACTAACAGTATTTTAAAACAGACATGTGGGTCTCCGCCGAGCTGACCTGGCTGGTGCAGCAGCCTGACTGTGCCTTGGTGGCGGTTGGCGGGTGGACGGAGATGGGGTTACCCACCTGATCTGCTGGAGAGGCCGGGCACGGAGGCTGATGCCACTTCTCTTTGTTTTAGGGGGGACCAGGCTTCTCAGGATGGCGCTCGCCTCCCCCTTGCACCCATGTGCAAAGGTGCTAGAGACTTTTAGCCATGGAGGGAGGGACCAACAGCTTCTGGTTCATGAACTTGGCAAAGAAAAGCGAATTTGCTTTGAGAAACAGAGTTTGCAGCCAGTCCGTGGGGTCTTTTACCAATATCATGAAGAGACTTGTTTTGGGGCATTGGGAGAAGATACAGAAACTTAGCTTTAGCTACATGTTTGTTTAGAATTGCAACCCCCCCCATCACCGCCCTCATCATCCTGGTGCTGGGATCTGAGCAGAAAAGAAACGAGTAAACGTCTCCAGCATCAGGGGCGATGTTGGTGAGGACCAGAGCTCTCTGCTGTGTGTGGAGGGGAAACTAGCCCTGGAGGAGAGCGGAGAGGGGGCTCAGAGTGGCATCTTTCCCCTGTGGAACTTGCCCAGGACGTGGCCAGAAATCGCGTTTTCAAGGCGGACTTGGGGCCAAACAATTTCCACCTTCAAGAATTTTTCTTCATCCTCTAGATGGAGTTTTCAAAGCACATCGCACATATTTTTATAAATCAGGGAAAGGAGACATACATAAGCCATGGCAATAATAAGACTTCCTCTGGATGGCTGATTTCTTTGATCAAGATAGATAGTAGAAACAGATTGAAGATGAAGCCACTGCTCAAGTTCAGAGATTTATGGATAAATGCTTTCCAGCACATCTCCTTATATATCCTTTTAAATAGATCAAACAGATAATTGAAATTTCAAAAGTGATATAATTAAGTGGGAGAAAAGTATCTGATGACCTATTAGAACACAGGTGTACTTCAGATAAGATAGCTGCCTTGCAAAAGAAATTTGAAGAGACAAGGAATTTTAATATTACCAAAAGATATATATCTTATATATATCGTATGTATCTATATATCTTACATTTTAAGTTATATATATATATATACATTACTTAAGAATGTAAGATAACACATGTGCTTATTTACATCAAAAACTGATAACAGAGAAAATAATTTGCTTATTTGTGTAACTGAACTACCCACAGGAACAGACCAATACAAAATACCCATCATCTTTAGAGTAATAAATGAACCAAGTAGACAAAAACAAGTATGGTCATGGAGATATAAGTGGCACAATTGACAAGGCTATACATATGTGTGTGCTTGTGTTCACATACTTATGTATAAACAGAAAATATCATTTTAAAATATACTTGGAAAATCAATTGTGTAATTATGTATTAAGAAACATAACAGCTCAACAAGTTAAAAAAAATCAATCCAGAGATCACAAGATGACAAAAATTATGCTACAAAAATTCAGAAAATATTTCCAGTTTTATTCTAAATGTTCAGCTTGGAAGTTATAAACTAAGACCTGAAGCATAATGAATTAGGAGCTCATTAAAACCTATGTGTAGTCTAGGGGAAACATGGAACTTGAAATGACTTTTTATTAAAAACAACAGACTGATAAAAAGAATCACATTCTCTTAAGAAGCTAGTAAATGAAGATAACATTAACCTTAATAATAACCGTTAGTGAAGATAAAAGAAATTATTGAAACGAAAGACAAATAAAACTAGTAAAGTTGATTCATAAGACCAAAAGCTGATGCTTAATAAGATAAGATGCACCTTTCACGTGTATGATAAAGGAGAAATGATACAGATGTGATTTTCTCTTTGACTTTCTTAACCAAATACAGATCTTAGAAAGAGTGAAACATTAAAAAGAAAATGAGCAGCATTCAGTCTGCAAATAGGTAATGACTATCTCCAAGTCTGAGTCACAGCTCCTCAACTGGATATTCTCTAGGACGTGCGCTGTGTGTCTCTCTCATGTTCTCACCCCCTGAAGCTTCGGGTTGGGATGAACGCCAACTCCACAGTCCACTTCACTCTGCTTGTAGCTCTGTGGTGTGTGTCGCCCCAGTAGAGGTGGGTGATTTTAACTGAACAAAACCTTAGAAAGACGAGGTTTGAAATGGAGTGCTTCAAAGGGAAGAGCAGCTGGGCCTCTGATTACAGATGTGTTTCTCTGACCTGCGTGCCGCTCTTTGTCAAGTTTGGAATTATTGCCAGCTAAATAAAACAGGGAATGAAGAGATTTCACTTAAAAATCCAGGTTTCTGGCACAGCAAAATTGTCGTTGCGGAGGGTTCGATGGGACCAGCCATTTTCCATTCTCTGCAGTCCCAACTTGGCCTGTGTGTGTGTGTGGGGGCCCTCCTGGAACCCCTCCCAGGTCTGCCAGCGGCATCAGGGGTTCAGACGGTGCTGGGCCAGATGTGCTAGTTTGCCATCCACAGTGTGGAGGAAATATCAGTGACGGATGCAGTTCATGGATTTTTTTAGTTTTTTTTATTTTAATTTAAAAAACTGTTTTTAGTTTATTAATTTATTTTATTTTACATTGTTGTTTACCTGGGGGTTCTCCCACCACCTGATCACCCATGAACCATCACCTTAATCTTCTGTGCCCCTCCCACCCCTAATTTTTGCCCAGCCCCTTCTCTGGCTCTATACTTCAGTTCTGCAGACAGTTTTAAAGTTTTCTTGTCAGTTTGTTGGTTTTCCCTCCATCCCTCCTATCAGTGAGACAGCGAGACCATCCAGTATTTCTCTTGTTCTTTCTGCCTTATTTCTGCTAGCATGAGTCCTTCTAGGCCATCCACGTTGCTGTGAGTAGCATGTTTGTCATTTTTGATTCATGTATACTATTCCATCATGTACATAGACCATAGCTTTGTGATGCATTTGTCTATCAGTTCCTGCTACTGACTGAGACAGTGAACTGGAAGCATGAGCAGAATGCTGGCTCCTGGTGGGAAACGGGGGGCAAAGAAAAGAACTATTTCCTCTTTGACCTATTGTTGTCCCTTTCTGTTCCTTAGATAAGGTTTCTAATACCTGTTACTTAGTCATAGGAAGGTCGGCCATGACGTTATCTCGAAACTATTCAGTAAGGACCATCGCCCTCTGCCTAGGGACTTGAGGAAATGGCACTGGTTGATTTACGTTACTCTGGTGGGCAGAAGTTGTAGCCACGCCCCTCCCTGCTAGAAGGCAAAGGCAAAGGTCAGTTTCTTTCTGCAGCCTCCCCCAACTGCACTCAGCACAGACCCTCCTTGGAGTGTAAGCTCCTTCTGGGCAGATCCAATGCCTGCTCCACTGACACCTCTGTTCTCTGTACCTAGGGCAAAGCATCAGGCCCAGTTGGCACTAAATACTTGTCTGCTGACTAAGTGATGACATGAGAGAAAGACAATAACTGCATGTCTAGCGCATATACACAACTATACAATTACATAGTTATATAATTCTCTATTATCTGATATATGTGTCATTACATGTACAAGATAGAATACCATAAAATTAATCTACATTTCTATATATTACTACATGTAATTAAATAATACACAGAGAGAAATCATATAGTCTAACTTCCAGAGCAATTTCTCATGAATTGTAAAAAATTCCTTGAGTCTATAATATACCAGTTGTCCTTTCATTCATTTATCCTTTCAATTTATTTTAAAATAGCTTTTGTAAAGCATGAAAGGAGACAGCGCAATGTCTGGGACATAGAAGGAGGTGTTTGATTTATTTGTCTGTCTGTGGTATCTCACTCCACTGCGCCAATCACAATGCCCTGTGATTTGGGGATTTGTGGAAACTTGAAAATTCAGTGTCTACCAGGATAAGGACCCAGAAGCACAGGGACCTGGCTGAAGGGGGCTGGTTTAGAATGCAGCACGAAGGAGGCACTGCAGACGTGACTCAAGTTCTGTTCGCCAGGCCGGAGTGTGGACCAGCGGCTTCTGGAGACCCGCGTGGTGACCAGCGTGGGCCCTGCAATGACCACGTGCTCGAGGAGTGACAGCGACGCAGACATGTCAGTCACTGTCTCTGCTTCTGAAAGGAAAAGGCGTGTGCATGTGTTATGGTTAGTGACAGCATTGTGCAGAAAAATGTCGGGAAAGCGTATCTGCTTTTAGCACAGGGATGGAGGTTGGGAATGTGGTGAAAGAGGGGAAATAAGCACATTGGGAGAGCGTCGGGGGAGTTTTGAAGGTTAGGACACAGAGCCCTGGTTGGTTAGTTGGTTTATTTCTTGCCCAGTGCCAGCCCAGGGGTCTCCTACCGTCATTGCCCTGCACTATCATCTTAATCTCTTGTGCCCATCCCACCCCTCCCCCTCTCTTGCTCTGTATTTCAGTTCTGCTGAGTTAGTTTAAAAACTTTTCTTGTCCATTTCTTTGTTTCCCCTCTATCCATCATATAAGTGAGCCCATCCTGTATTTCTCTTTCTTTCTGGCTTATTTCTGTAACATGATTCCTTCTAGTTCCATCCATGTTGCTGTGAATGACATGGTTGTCTTTTTGATGGATGTATAATAGTCCACTGTGTACATAGACCACAGCTTTCTGACCCATTTGTCTACAAAGCCCTGGTTTTTAAGAGCGAATGATCTCTCCTCAACGACTGTGTTTCCTTTCAAGTGGAACAACATTGCTCCCCTTCTCAACAGAAGGTCTGTTTTCATCTCGCTGCCATTTGAAAACACATTTCCTGGTTTTGCAGTTGCCCATCTGAGCTCCATAGCAACCTGGAAAGTTAAAGCTGAAGGTGGGGTCACAATCACATCTCCTCAGCCTACAGACTTTGTGGCCCACATAAAAACAACAACAACAACAGCAACAAACTGGCAACAAGTGCTGGCGGGGATGTGGAGAGAAAGGAACACTCTTACACTGCTGGTGGGAATGTAAACTGGCCCAGCCACTATGGAAAGATGTGTGGAGGACCCTCAGACTACTGAAAATGGAGCTACCATTTGACCTAGCAATTGCTCTCCTGGGAATCTACCCAAAGGAGATCTCAATGTGGGTACAAAGGGACACCTGTGCCCGGATGTTTACTGCAGCACTATTGATAATTGCAAGGACCTGGAAATAACCCAAATGCCCCAAGACTGATGAATGGATGAAAAAGATGTAGTATATGTACACAACGGAATATTACTCATCCATTAAAAATGACAAATTTGATGAATTTGAGATAACATGGATGGAACTAGAAGAATTTTAGCAGGAACAAGTCAGGAAAAAAGACAGAAACCAAATGATGTCACTAATATATGGGACATAGGAAAAGCAAGCAAAAGGCCAGGAGGAAAAGTCAAGGCAAGATAACACCAAACTAAAGTATACATCCTTGGGGGGCGGGACATGAGTGAGAGTGATCAGGGAAGGGAGGTGGTGGGTGACCCCGGGGAAAACAAAGATGTGAAATATATACACGCATATGTATATATGTACATGCATGTGCATTTATATCCACGTGCACGCACACATGCATGTGCATACGCAACACAGGTATGTGCGCATGTACACACATATGTGTGCATGCACATGTGTGTACATGTGCATGTATGTGTATATGTAGGCATATGCGTGTATATGTGTATGCGTATATAGGCATGTGTGTATATGTATATGTGTGTATGTGTGCGTATATGTGTATGTGTGAGCACATACACATGTATGTGTGTGTATGTATATGTATGGGTGTATATGTATATGTATGTATATGTATATGTATTTAAATGACAAAAACAAAAGACTGTGGAGAGCCTCAACCTCTCGGACCCGACTGAAGCCCTCACAAGGGCAGCTCACAGCCACTCAGAGCTGCACGTGGCCCACCCGCCAGTGACTGAGTTCCCAGAGGCATCAGGTATAGGAATGGAGGGCAGACCTTAAACTGACATTGATTCTTACGCTCTAGCCTTGCTGGGTATTTTACACACATTATCTCATTTGATCATGATGAAGTCTTGACGTGTGTGCTAGTGGACTTGTTTCACAGATGAATAGAGGATAGGGAGAAGAGGCAGGTTTGTGACTCTGCTTAGAAGACTTTTCCTAAGATGATTCACTTTAAAATGGTTGCCTCCCTCTTTCTCTTTTAATAACAAAGTTTTAGTTTATATTTGGGGGAAAATTCACTCATTTTCCTAAAATTGGGCCAAAAAGCCTAAGCTTTCTTTAGTGTTATGGCACAAAGTCCTCTTGCAGAATGTACATTTCTTCCCCCTTTTCATCTTAATCTCAGAAATAAAGTTTCTGATGAATTCAGGTTGGAGATGGAATGCTTAAAACCTCACTGACTCTTTGGAAAGTACAAAGTTTAGGATTTTAAATGAGTGTGAAGAAGCAATTTTAAAAAAAAAAATTTTGTGGGAAGAAAACAAGTTACATACAGATTATAATACCATGACTACAAAATTATAAACCAGGCAAAATAATATACTATTTAGTGATATGTGATTTAAAAGTTTGAAATACCACAGGGATGACAAACATCAAATCCAGTGTACTGATTACTATTTCTGGGAATGTATAATGGGGAATAGGATAGACGAGATATCCACAGAGAATGTCAACTATCTCTGTGATGGCTTTTTTTAAAAATTCAATTTAATTTTTTTAATTTTGCATATATATATGTGTATTTATATTTATATTACATTATTGTGTATCCTTGGCCCACTCCCACTTCCCTAATACCTGTTAACTATCCTGCTCTTTTGTGCCCTTCGCCTCCCCCGCCTTCTTCCTCCTCCCCTTCTCTCGCTTCATAGTTCAGCCGCGTTGGTTGTTTCTCTAATTTTTCTTATTCATTTATTTGTTTTCCCTATATCCATCATATAAGTGAGACCATCCTATATTTCTCCTCCTTTTGGGGGATTATTTCTGTTAATATGAATCCCTCTAGCTCCATCCATATTGCTGCAAATGACAAGTGTTTGTCCTCCTTGATTGATACATAGTATTCCATCATGTACATAGACCACATTTTTTTTTTCAGCCAATCCTCAGATTTGGGGCATTTGGTTGATTTCCAAATCTTGGCAATTGTAAACGGAGCTGCAATAAACATGCATGTACAGGTGTCCTTTTGAATTAGTGTTTTCATGTCCTCTGGGTAGATTCCCACTAGTGGGATTGCTGGGTCAAATGGTAATTCCACTTTCAATAGTTTGGTGTTCCTCCACACAGTCTTCCATAGTGGCTGGAGCAGTTTGTACTCCCCCCAGCAGTGTAAAAGAGTTCATTTTTCTCCACATCCACATCAACTCTTGTTGTCTGTTTTATTTATATGGGGCCATTCTTACTGGTGTAAGATGGTATTTCAGTGTGGTTTTAATTTGCATTTCCCTGATTATCAGTGATGTGGAGCATTTTTTCCATATGCCTATTAGCCATCTGTATCTCCTCTTTGGTGAATATAAAACATTCTTAAAAGAAATAGAAGATGATGTTAAAAAATGGAAAGGTATTCCCTGTTCATGGATTGGAAGAATCATACTACCAAAGGCCATCTACAGATTCAATACAATTCTAATAAAGATCCCAATGACATATTTTAAAGAGATAGAACAAAAATTACTGAAATTCATATGGAACAACAAGAGACCTTGAATAGTCAAAACCCTTTTGACAAACAGAAGAGAGAACAGAGGTATTACTATTCCAGACTTCAAACTGTACTACAAAGCCGTAATTCTTAAAACAGCATGGTACTGGTACAAAAACAGACCAGTGGCTCAGAATCGAATACCCAGAAATAAAACCATACATATATGGTCAACCAATCTTTGACAAAGGGGCAAAATACATACTCTGGAACAAGGATAGCCTCTTCAGTAAATGGTGCTGGGAAAACTGGATCAAGACATGCAAAAAAATGGACGAGGACAACACCCTCACACCCTGGACAAAAATTAACTCAAAATGGACAAAGGACCTGGAAGTGAGACCTGCAACCATAAAATGCATAGAGGAAAACCCTTCATGAATTTTACCTCAGAAATCCATTTCAGGAAACAACTATGGCCGGCAAAAAAATGAAGATAAACAGCTGGGACTCTATCAAACTAAAAAGTTTCTGTTCAGCAAAAGAGACAATAAACAAAACAAAAAGAAACCCAACCAACTGAGAGAAAATTTTTGCCCTGCAGACAAGTGACAAGGGTCTGATAACAAAGATCCACAAAGAGCTCCTACAGCTCAACAAAAACAAAGCCAAAAACCCGGTCAAAAAATGGGGAAAACTAAGCAGTAATGTTTTTGTTGTTTTTTTGTTTTTTTTTTCTTTTGACAGATCACTTATAAGTGTGGCTGGTCATATCCAGCCAATTACTGCTTCCTGATAATTGAAATGTACTTATTCCTTTTCCATTTCATGTTACATATTAATAGTCCCAGATTCAAAAATGGAGGAAATAAAATCAGATTTCACCCCCTGCCAGCGTCGAGCATCAGCGCATGCTTCAGAAGCACATCTGGGGTTAGTGGATGTTAAATGTCAAGAGAAACTGTGGTCAGAGTCTGGCAAAGCAAATGGATACAGCTGCTCACCACCAGGAAGTGAAGTATGTGGCTTGTGTGTGTAGGGGGGGAAGGGGTTAACCACACCAGTTGGGCCCATCGCTAAGGTCCTGCCTGCTGTCTACACCCACCGGGCCAAGTGCACCCATCCTGGGCAGATCCCCACAGGGGCCAGTCACAGAGGCTCCCCTTGGGAGAGTATGAAAACCCTGATCACCCATTTACCAGACACAAGCCGAGTCGCTCCCACGCCATCTTATTTCATCTTCAAAGCGACTCTCCCTTGCGGCCGTTGCGGTGACGCTCAGGCTCGCCCTTCCCCTTACGGGTGAGGAGCTTGAGGCGTGAGAAGGGCTGGCATCTCTGGGCCACTCCAGCGCGCACACCCAGGAGCAACCTCACACTCAGGGTCTGCCATGGACTCCACGGTGGACAGGCCTTGTGAGCGGGAAATCCTCCTGGAAGTCAACCGCCAACGCAGTTTCTAGGAGGCACAGCCCCGAGGGCCTCCGTGGCCTCTGTTTAATGGTCAGCTGCGTCACCCCAGCTGCGGGATTGGGCTTCTGCTCCTCCCAGACACATCTCCCAGTCCAGACGATGGCAACGATGGCGTGTGACTGGTGGGGCTGAGGCGAGCATTTGGGAGCCTGTGTGTGAGGACGCTGGGCAATCTGAAAGATGGGCTCTGGATCAGTGAGAGCTAATGTCGCCGGCTTGGTGACATTAATAGTAGTAGTATTAATTAATAGTGTTAGAACCAGTTAATAATATCAGTATTGGTTAATAGGAAAGTGCAGGCTTTACTATTCCGTGGTTCTCGTCTGAAGCCAGGTAGCTCCCACCAATGGATGAAGACACCTGCAGTTGGAAAGGGTTCCTCACCGCAGTTGGCCTCGGCGATGGAGATGCAGCCTATAGGTTCACGTGCTAGCTCGTCCGCAGGGCGTTTCTTGTGTTCCCAGGGCTTCAGTTCCTCAAGGGAACTGGTCTGGTGTGTTCCTAGGAACTCAGTTGATTGCTTCCCATTCATTCACTCGCCAAAGATGCCCAAATGTCGGGCATAAACTACAGCACAAACGTAGCTGAATAAGCCTCCCGTGTCAATGTGCCCTTACATCTCTGTCCAGCTCGTAGAGCTGGGTTTTTGTCTGAAGCCCATGAAGACATCCCATGACTGTGCGCATGCACACACACACACACACACACACACGCACACACTCAGCTTGTTATCTTTAGCAGGGATACCCAGGCTCTGACTTCATTCGAATGCTCGTTTGCCAGTTATTTATTTATTTCCTGAAACTCATTAAGTTCTAACGAGATGCACACCCTCCCCGCTCAACTGGGGGGGGCACGTATTTCCAGGCTCTGTCACGCCCGTCATCGTTGCTCACAGAAATGCGCCTAATTGTCCCGCCAGAAGCGCAGATCCGCGGGGAGGAACGTCCCGTGTGTCGCTGGGAACAGGTGACGCGTGGGGACAGAGAGCGTGACACCGTGTGCCCTGACGTTCCCTGGTGCACTCATTCTGGAAGGCCAGGCTTAGAACTTTCCCATTCAGCCCCACTAAAGAGTTGGGGGGGGTGGGTGGAGCTGGGAGAGAAAACCCACTTATCTTAAAGATTCATGATGCCAGCGCCTGATAGAATCTGCAGTTTCCATAGCGCTGGTCTGTAGATTCCCCTTTAATGTAATTAAGCCTCAAGATTTATGAATACAACAGGCCAGAACTTGATCCGTGTTCATTTTCAATTACCGCAGTGAAAGGGCCTATCCAGATGTCTCTATTTACAGCATTCAGGCAGGCCGGACCAGGGGCCGCGGGGGGAGGGCCCGCAAATTGTCACACTTGTTAATTCTTCACAGAGGATACTCAGCCGAGGTCCTGGCTTTGACCCTGCCACAAAAGGCTGGGGGCCCTCCGGGCAAGGGCATCAACGCTTCCAGGGACAACACGGTGACCCACGGAGGTCACTCCCTCTGCTTTGTAGGTATTTGTGTAAGAATGGGGTCCATTCCCGATTTCTATTTCAGTTACAGTTCTGGGCGCATCCAAGGGAAAAGGCTGGCTCCGATGTGAAAGACAAACATATATAATGAGAGCATCAATGTCCCTTGGCAACAGTAACCACGATAAAATGCTACAGGGGAAATACACAGTAGGCAGTGACCCACATAATCGGGCCTATTTTAGGGGCATTGTTTTATTTTTCTTTTGAAGCACGATGTATGCGTGCGCGCGCGCCCGTGTGTGAGTGTGTGTGTGTGAGTGTGTGTGTGTGAGTGTGTGTGTTAATGCACCCAGATCTTCAATTTCCTTGGGATTAGTGCAACACAAGTGTCTTTATTTTTCTTGCCACAGTTAGTCTTGCTTCCCGGGAGGAGATTTTCAACCACCAAATACCCACCTGTCCCTACAGCCTAAAATACGCCCTTTATCCCTCGCTTGACCGTTTCTCTGGCCTTCCACGACTATGCCACAGGTTTCTTCAGCGTGCGCTCAGCGTTACCTTACATTCGCGTGGCCGTTTGCATCGAGGTATCATTTTAAAAGGAAAACCTCGCACAAAAGGCTTAAAAAATAAGAGCCCAGTAGGGGACCACCCCCCCCCCCCGCCCCGTCTCTAATGAAATGTCCTCATCCAGAAAAAAAGCCTCGACTCATAGCCCACACTTGCCCTCGGTGGCATGTATCGAGCCCATCATTTTTATTTTCTCAACACACAGGCCGGAGTCGTTACCTTGTGAGCAGGAATGAGTCGGGACGTTGCTTTTGTTGCCCGATCATCCGATCATCGGCTCTTCTGTGAGCATGGGGCTTAGTGAAATGGAGCTGCCGGCCAATTCTCTTCCATTTCAGAAGGTAGTTTCTGGAAAGCGCTGCAAATTTCCTCCGTGATTAGCCCCTTTCAGTCAATTTCGGGTTTTTCTTTTTTTGAGTCATGACCTTGACGAGACTCAAATTCTCATGTCGGTGGATTTGAAGAGATGCGAGTTCAATCAGGGCTTGTTGGAACACAGAGCGCTCCCGGTTATCCGCTCCTGCCCTGCGAGCAGCACCTTTCTCCCTTCCTCAGGCAAGGATTTGCTAACCCCACCCCCATCTCATCGAGCCCAATACTTCATGCTACATAACTGTATCCCCCCAGCTCCAGTGGACATATGTCAGCTACAAATGGTCTGATGTCTGACCAGCTGATTTCCTTCCGGGAAGATGAGTGGACCGGGTGGATAGGACTCGGAGACGCTGCCGAAGCCTTTTGGGGTTAGTTGTTCCTTCCAGGGAGCCGTTACCTTGACAATTTTAGCAACTCATTTGTGCCTTCCTCACAAAGACGGTGCGGACTTCAGGCCGTGTTGAGAGCCGGCGCCAGGCCTTGGGTGAGGTGTTTTGCGGCGGTGCTGAAGCTGAGCTGCTGTTTGGAAATACAAGTCTTGTGAAGTTTTTATTGCCTTCTTTCGGGACCACTTGCTGTCAGGACCTGTTTGTCTTTAAAGCGCGTCGCAGTTGATGTGATGGTGGCCTTGCTCTTCTTCTTGCCTCCTTGTCTATTCTCCTACACTCTCCTCCTCCCTTTTCTTTTTCTTGTTTCTCATTCATCTCTGCAGGCATCTCCCCTCTGCACCTCTAGGAGACAAAGGTGGGGATGAAGACTAAGTGGCTGAGACGGGGTCCCTGGTCACCAGGGCAGGGTTCCAGCTGCCTCCCTTCCTCCTCCTGACGCGCTAGGATTGGTGAAGGGGATTTCTCAGAGCAAGAGCGGTAACAAAGGGTAAGATTCCGCACGCTTTTTCTGACATGCTCTAGCCTGGATTCAGAGTGTTTTCCTTGGAATTATAATGGAATCCTTTCTTCCGTGGGGTAGGGAGAGTGCAGTGAGAGCTATGTTGCGGGGAAGTCGTCAGAACCAACGTGTCTCATTGGGTTTGTCTATCAACGGCTTGTTCTGTGGCAAAGGAGCCATACAGGCGAAGCTTGTGCCCCCTTCCTCCAGGGAAAGGAGCGCCGAATGCCTCCTTCCTTGTGTGGTGGCTTCTGTCGTGGAAAGCGTCCCCTTGGGGGTTTACAACAACCCGGGGAGAAGGTTGGAACCACGCAGTTTGAGATGAGCGTCATAAAGCCGTCGCAGGAGGTGTCTCCAGCGGGCTACAAGATGGAAGACGAGGCCTGCTGTGTCTGGAACAGTTGGGTACCCTGTGCGCACAAGCAACGGTGCTTTTCTTCTAGCTTTGGCTGTAAAAGACGCCATCTGATACTTTCTACATTTATAATATTTAGTTTTGTTCGCTTGAGAATCCCAAGGGAAATTTCGGCCGCAGACAACTCTGCGGAAATCCAGTTTGGTGCCAGGAACCCCTCTCCGGGAGACCCTGCAGCCCCGAACGTCAAGTCTGGGCACGAGGACGCAGAGGCCGGCGAGTTGCCCTCAGAAGGGGCTCGTGATGGACGTCGCCCCAGGGTGACTCTTAGCGCATCTTCTGGAAAGGCAGAGGTGACACCGGGGAAGCTGGGGCCAGTGACAGCACTGGGGACAGACCAGGACTGGGGCGCGTGGAGCGTTCAGTTTGGGGTGCTGTGGCCACCAGCCGTGGGAGAGCCGGGTTGCCCAGGGAGCCGGGTCCTGGGGTCCTCACTCTGCCTCTAGTCTGGACCCCAGGCAACCTCCCCGTTGGGACCACGTTCTTAGTGTGCGTTTGCTTCAAAAGTCACGGCCTCCTCCTCCCTGCCCCCTGTTGTTCCAGAGAGCCTGCCACACTCCTCGAAGCGCTTATGAAGTCCTTTGCCATCTAAGTCCGGTTCCTGTCAGTTTCTAGCTGCCATAGGCACCCCCGTTCCAGGCCTTGGCACCTCCTGCTACCCGCCCTGTGCTGCTTTGAGAGTGAGATCATTTCTGCCTCATTCTGGGGCCACCTGACCTCATGCTCAAGCTCACCAGCTGCAGGGTGACATGCGGAAGCTATGTTGCCCGGGGTAGTCCCGATCCCACGGACTCAAGCGATCCCCAGCCTCAGCCTCCCAGGTAGCTGGGATTACAGGTGCCCACCACCGGACGCCCGGCTGCTTTTTCGAGTCCAGGTCTCGCTATGTTGCCCGGGGTCGTCTTGAAACCACCAACTCGAGTGATCCCAGGCCTCTTTGCCTCCCAGCACTTGGATTACAGGCGTGCACCACCATGCCTGGCCAGACAGCTTTCTTCCCGAAGCCTCCTGTGCTGGCCTAAGGCTGGTTCCTGGAGCCTCTCTTGCTGAGGTTTGGAGTCACCTGCTCAGTCGGCTTCACGGAGGGGCTCAGAGTAGCAGGGGCACCTGGGAAGAGAGCGCCAGGCTTTGGAAGCAGCAGACAAGACATAGGCAAGACGTGTAACATGACTCCCAAACCCCACACCCGCCCGAACCCACACCAGCCCTAATCTGCCCCACCCTCCACGCCACGGATGGTGCCCGCAGAGAACGAGCTTCCGTGCGTTTCTGCTGCAGTCAGTACGCTGGTCTGTGCCAGAGCCTCTTGCGCCCCCACAGCTGCTGGTCCCCTGTGCTGGCTGTGTTGTGAGTTGTGTGCAAGCTGTTGGCTGCGCGTGAAGCCTGTGCTCGCCCGGCCTCGTCTTCCTGTCCCTGGGGTGGATGGGACGCTTCTGGGAATCTGAGTTTTTCAGTTGTCTGTCGTTGTGCTGAGAGAACCAAATATTTTCCTTGATGGTAAAGGGAGAACTTGGCTAAGTGGGACTTTAGGGATAAATCTGGGTTGAGAGCAGACTAAATACCGTTCTCGAGCTCACTACAGAAATCAGCAGCTGCTTGGAATAGCTCGTGGATGCAGGGACGCCCGAGAGGGTCATCTTCTAAAGACAGCTGCGTGGGCAGAGTTGGCGGAGGCCTGAATGAGGCCCGAGTTTCAGACGCTTCAATTGATGCTGCTTCGAGAAACTTCTCAGTGCCAACGGCCTTTGCTCTTTCTCTTGAACCTCGAGTAATAAGATACTCTTCATCCACGAAGCCACCTGACCATGGAGTCACGCGTTCGGTCAGCCACGTGTCCATCTTCCTCCCAGCCATGGAGATGACCGTTTCTCCTCCTGTCACCTCGGCATCCAACCGCTCACCCAGCCCCTACACCTGGTGTGGCTGCTATTCCAGGCTCAGCATTCTCAGTCCTGAGCAGATTCAAAAATAAGACGGAGTCCATGTGCTGGAACGTTGCCGCTGGTCCCTAGGCCATGGCGGCTGGAGCCTGGGTGTAGCTATGAGGGGAGAGGGGCAGAGCGGAAGACAGAGGACAGACTGTGTGCACAGCTGGGGAGGGGTGAGGGCGGCTGGGCTAGGAGAGGCTCACACCAGGGGAGCTGAGACTCTCAGGGGAGAAAGGTGGCGGCGGCCTTATAAGTGATTGGATAAAGGGGCAGAGGCCATGAATACCAAATACAGCCAGAGCGTAGAGAAGCTGATTTCTTTCTTCCTTTTCTTTTCTTTTCTTTTCTTTTCTTTTCTTTTCTTTTCTTTTCTTTTCTTTTCTTTTCTTTTCTTTTCTTTTCTTTTCTTTTCTTTTCT
>PVHY01025405.1:0-18453 GCA_004024945.1 Uropsilus gracilis
AAGTTGCTTACTTTCAGATTTTCCACTTAGCACCTACCTCTCTATCAGCACAATTCTTAGAGACAGTTGCCGGGGCCTAGAGCAGTGACAGGTACTCAAAATGTTAAACATTGATGCTCCCCACTTTGCTTGTGTTCTTTCTGGTCCCTCAGCCTTGTGACCAGGAGGCTGTGTAGCACAGAACCCTCCCCTTGCCCCCATCCCCTGCCTCGTCATTCATTGAGCAGCTATGCTTGGTTGCAGCCATCCTCCGTTACCTGAAGAATGATGGGAAGATTCACTTGGTGGTCTTCAACAATCTGCAGCTGGCTGATGACAAGCGACATAGGATCCTGCTGAGACTGACCAATCTGCTGCGTGGAGCTGGCTCTGTGGAGCTCTATGTGGACTGTACCCAAGTAGATTCCACTCACAACCTCCCCAGAGCCTTCTCTACCCTCTCCCAGAGTCCTGAATCCATGGAATTGAGGACTTTTCAGAGGAAGGCACAGGTAGGATCCTGAAGTCCATTCTCGGAAGCCACGGCCAGGAACATGGAGACAGGCTGAGGTCATGAGTGGGTCTAATTCTGGCTTGCATGCTAGAATCACCAGCGAGACTTAACCAGCTACTGATAGCACCAATCTGCAAGACAAAGTAAATCAGAATATGTGAAGTGACACCTTGGTATCACTATTTTACTTTAAAAATGCTGATTTTAATGGGACAATAATAAGGCTGCCAAAATTGACAGCCTCCAGTTTTCATGATAAATGAAAAGTTTTAGGATACAGCTGTAAAGTTGGAAAGGAATAGCAAAAATAAAAGCAACTGTTCCATGGACAGTATTCTTACTCTTATATTATATTACTTTTTAATGAAAATAAAACAATGATTGGAAACTGCCAAGCAAAGAACAATATGTTTCACAGGTCTTATCAAAGCATCCCTAATAAAAAGGACCTATTGCCAACTTATTTCCAGGTTTAAAAATCCCATCACTTCTGTCTTTTACTTTATGCCGCATTGGTAGTTATGTTTTGTTTTTTATTTTATTTTATCATTGTGCCTTCTGTAAAAATTGCCACATACATTTCCTTTAGAGTTTTGGCCTAGAAAATACCTTGTTTTCTATAAAGAAGCAGTGTTTTCATCCTTTCCAATAATTATAACATTAACTGATCATGTTCTTGAATTTTATCTTATATGGAAGTCAGTGCCAAAATGAGTAATTGTCTTCATCTATGGTAGCCTATATTATTGTTTTCTAACTCTCAATTCTTATTCCCATTTCTTTTTCACTATTTGATATGTTTTAGTTACAAGCCATTCTGAGCCTTTGTATAAAGAGGCAGGGTGTTGACTATAATTTTCATTACAACTGGGAATGCAGTTTTAAGTAAAAACACAAAAACTCTGAATCTTATATTAAAATTGTGTGCTTGAGAAATGGGAAGCATTTTGCTTGAAAATGACTTCTAAGCAGAAATTCCCCCCAAAATTAAAATCTAAGTTTCTTTTTTCATTTGCTTTGCTTTGTTTTTGCAGATACGTATTTATTGTAGATTTATAGAGAAAATAACTAATGGATAGATATACTAAACTTCCAAGTTTCCCCAGGTAATCAGAATACAGTCAGAAATTGTCATCAACTGAAATTGGTGTCCAGTGCCATCTAAGTCAACCTTGAAAGCCATGACCAGCCAGGACAGACAAAGTAGCAGGACTCACAGGCATTTTCTCAAAAGTTCTGCTTCCTAGACTCTTGGTAGAGACCACAGCACATTCAGTCTACCAGTCAGTTAGCAGATAGGCACATTCAGGGTGTGGGGATACTGTGGTGAGCAAGACATTCATGGTACTGCCCCCACAGAGCTGAGAGTCTGAACCCAACACAATGTCTGTTAAACTACATATGTTGCCTATGTCTCAAAAAGGATTCCTCTGAAAACCCTTAGCATGTTCATTTCCTAAATAAGGTGATAACTTTACAGTGGCAGTTAAACTTTTTCTGTCATAGATAAATATAACAATGAATTCCAGTGGAAGTTACAGGGGGATGAGAAAATCACCTTTGTGACTAACACTGATGAACACCAACCAGTAATATAAAAATATATTGCCAACTATTTCATAATCCTAGGATATACTATTTAGTTCTTCTCACAGCCCAAGGAAAGCAGAGGCTTTGCTGAAACCAAGACATCCTAAAAACAATGCTGTTTAGAATCAGGATCAGTATTTTATTTATTATTGTCTAAACTCCATAAACAAATTCCAGGCAAACCTTAAGAGTCATCTGCACAAAAAAACTCATTTACTATGAAGGAAAACTTTCCTCAGAGCCGCCTTGATGAGCTCTTGGGCCGCCCAGTTGGAGGCCAGTATTTTTCTAGGCTACCAGCTACTTCCAGGTTTGCTTCAGTCGAAAGGAATGAGACTTGCCAGCTTTTGGAAAAATGCAAACCCACAAAATTATGTAAGATGGCAGGATCCAAGTCTGTAGGGCTACCCTGGTGTGAAAACTGTGAGTCTCTGCACATACTGGCATCTGCATGGTGTCAGCAATGCATGGTATGAATATGATATTTTTTCCAGGACTTCTTAGAAGAACTAAAGTTGGTGGTGAGAGGCTCGCTGTTCCAGGTTGCCAGCCTGCAGGACTGCTTTCTGCAGCAGAGTGAGCCGCTGGCCACCATGAGCACAGGTATGGACCCTGGGGCCATCCGCATGTCATCCTCAACGTGGACACACCCGCAGGTCCCCAAATGGGCTGGGTCCCAGCACCAGCAGGTGGCTCTCAGCAGAGCAGCCATACAGCATATAGCTACAGCAATCAGACTCTTACTCTAGTACCCAGGCATACCTTCATTGTACTTCTATTTTCCCTAAGGAATATAAAATACTTTTTATATATATTTTTACAACTCATATGAATTTGGACCATTAGCCAGTAGCATCATTACAGTTTTTCCAGTGAACTAGATGAATTACCCCAAGTTCAGTCCTCTATCTTAGGTTTTTGAATCATCTTATGGGTCTCTGGGAAATCACTTGTATTTGAGTCACTGTAAAAATGGTTATCACTGACTAAACATTTCTTCCCTGTGCTGTTCTTACAGGAGACTTTAATCGGCAATTCTTGGGGCAAATGACACAACTAAACCAGCTACTGGGAGAGGTGAAGGACCTCCTGAGACAGCAGGTAACCACAACGGGGACATGCCACCAAAACAAAGCCTGGCTGTTGTAAGAGCTGACAGATTTGTGAGCCAGCGGAGACAGGGAGGTGGGCCTGGAGCCAGTCCTCAAGTACCCTACTAGCCTACCCCCCTAGGGCTCTGGAAAAGGCCACAGGCATGTGATAGAAGCACCTGGCTCCAAACACACGGGTACCATGGAGGGCTGCTGCAGTGTTTTATAGACTGCTACACATAAATTCTTTCATTCTGGATAAAATGTCAACCATCTCTTCCCATTACTAAAGGTCAAAGAAACAACATTTTTGCGAAACACCATAGCTGAATGCCAGGCTTGTGGTAAGTGCTTTTCTAGTAACTGGCTGTTTCTGAGTTGGACAAGCAGATGCAGAGTGATGAAGGGCTGGGGGTGAGGCTACACTGGCTATGGTTTCTGGAGGTTTGGCCCAGGTTTGGAGGGAAGGCAAGTTCATAATGTAGCAGGTATATATTTTTAGTAGTGAATAAGCCTGTGGATTATTGGCTTTTTTAGGTCCTCTCAGCTTTCAGCTTTCTCCAACCCCCAACACACTGGTGGCCCCTGCACCTCCCTCACCTCCAACACCTGTAGTGCGCCGGTGTGACTCCAACTCATGCTTCCGCGGAGTACGATGTACCAACACCAGAGATGGCTTTCAGTGTGGACCCTGCCCTGAGGGCTTCACAGGAAATGGGATCACCTGTTCTGATGTTGATGAGGTAAATGTTCAACTAGGTGAGGAGAGGGGTCCCTAAGTATTTGCACACCAAACACCCTATGGAAAAAGTAGGCAGGATGCTGACTAAGAGGTGACTTGGGTGATCCTCCAGGCTGCATAAAAGCTACTTCCTCATAAATCCATAGAGACCACAAGACGTCACGAGCAGCAGGAGGAAGGAGGCATGACGCAGTTATGGCTGTGTTCATAATGTTCCCCCTCTATTTCCAGCTCTTTCAGCTCTTTCTGTTGGTCTTGGTTGACAGCGTGCTGTGATTTAGACTTTATACTTTTACTTTATTTCTCTTACGTATCTATTAAAATGCTTTTCCCAGCTTTTGCCAGTATGAGAAGGTAAAGATCTTGGTAAGGACATATTTCAGTTATAACTGATTTCTTCAGACTTCCTAAAATAGAGGAACAGAGGGGAATCTCACCATGACTTGTTGGGGAGCCCCCGCATCCTGAAAGTTACTGAAAGTACCCAAAGGACAGAGTCAGAGAGACATATAGTGAATACAGGCAGGAAGGAACTGCTTGAAAACCACCATTAGTCGGTCACTAGTCCAGTCCCAAAGCAGTGTAGGGGCTGAGGCTGCCCCTAGAATGCGCCTTCCTCCTTCCCCCTGGCCTGAGGAAGGCTGCCAGGACAAATGAAGAGGGGAGCATGCTCATACCCCTTCCTACAGGCCCAGCAGATTACCTCCCCAGGTAGTAAGCAATTAAGATGGTGTCTGGTGATCCCTCAATTGGAGAAACATCTGCACACGTTTCATAGAACTACATCTGGTTTTTATCTATGAGCTGGAATTTTCCTTTTGAAAGAGCAGGAAGTGGCCATGTTTTTTACATTAGTTGAAGTGGTTGAAAAAAAAAAAAAGGAACAGAACCAATATCCTAGACTCCAAGAGCCTTGGAACAACCCTGGGCTGGATTGAACATGAAGGCAGGCACAGAAATGATGGAGCACGTCTTACTGGAGAAACAGTTGACTTACCTTTGACTTCTCAAGGTCTTTTCAATGTGCGTGTCGGTTCAGAAATCCCTTTGAACTCATCCAACAGTCAGCCGACTCGTTCCACAGGAGCGTTATCCTTTCAAATTTTAGAATTCAATTTTCAAATTCCAAGGTTAGAATCTCAGGAAACTTACAGTGAGAGGTAGTCTAGTTCCCATTAAGGACACTTTCCATTTGACCATGGCATTGTTCTATGGTCCAGCAAAGCCCAGAAGGGCAGCCCCAGATTGTGTAGGTCAAGGATTCAGTGGATAACTGCAAAATTTCCTTTTATTATGTTGCCACCAAAAGAAGGGTTCAACAAACAAGCATGTGCAAGTAGATGAATGAAAATTTGAGTGTTTTGTTCACATGGCTAAAATCCTTTAATTTTTTTTCTCCAGTGCAGATACCATCCCTGCTACCCAGGCGTACGCTGTGTGAACTTGGCTCCTGGCTTCAGATGTGAAGCCTGCCCAGTGGGCTTCACCGGGCCCATGGTACAGGGTGTAGGGGTTAATTTTGCCAAGTCAAACAAGCAGGTAAGCTGAAGTTCCAGTCCTCCTGTTCAGTTTTTATGTTAATTGCTAACAAAATGTTGGTTTCCCCCTCTACAGTACAACCCTTCACATACTTGAGCAACCGTGGCCATGGGGAAGGAGTGCCATGGTGCACAGCAGGCAAATGGAAGTGTTCCAACTCATTTCTGAGTTTATGCTCATAAAGTCTGTGAGAGGGTCTGATTCAATATGTAACGTGAGTTTAGAGTTACTTTTGATATCTATTAAACATTTTTGTTGTGTAGAAAAACTTGAGAAGTAGGGAATTAAAGCTTTGAAAACTTAAGCTGGGCATGGTGGCGCATGTCTGTAAGCTTCAACCTATGAAGCGGCTGGGGCTAGGGATCGCGGTTCTAGTCCCGCTCGGAGCAACACAGTGAGACCTAGTCCCAAAAATATAGCTGGGTGTGGTGGCACGCACCTGTAATCCAGCTACCTGGGAAGCTGAGACTGGGGATTGCTTGAGTCTGTAGTACCCCAGGCAATGGGAGACTGCAGTTCCACAGGCAAAAATAGCGAGACCTAGTCTCAAAAAAAATAAATAAAAATAAAGCTTTGAAAAAATTAGATCACTTCTGAGTCACTGTTGCCAATCAGAGATGTTTTAGGTATAAGATTTCAAGAGTAGAAATAATCCCCTGAGGAAACCTACCCTCCTTCTTATATAAGCTCTAAATTGCCACAAAGCCATTGAGTACTTTGTGACAGTCTTCATTTATTTCCAAATGCTCTACTATATCCTGGTCATTATTTAACTGACTGACTCTGAAATTCTTTTTGATGTTTTCAGCCCTTAAAAATGGATAGTCTATAAATATATTTTACTACCTCAGGGAAATTATTAGCTTTGAAGAAGGGCATGGGTTCATTATTTCCCAACTGCCTATCAAAGGATTCTAGAGGGCATCATTTTTTAGACTAGAAAAAGAAGGCAGGCTAGACACATAGGAATGACAAGAAGCCATTAAAGTAATGACCCAAAGTTTCCTTTCCTCTAAAGACAAAATCTCCAAGTCTAACGCCAGGAAAATGGGCAAACTGGAGAAGGTGCTTTATGTAAGCTAGGAAGGAACATTTCCCACTGGCTTTCCAGCAATATGGTAGATGGAACTAAAGTAGAAGGAGCTGCCTTGCTAAGTTTTAACCACAAATGTTAATGTTTTACTCACTTTAAAAGAAAAAGAAGGAAACATGCAAGTTCTGGAAACAAGAGGGGACTCAAAGCTAGACAATGAGTGGAAACTAATGCTGCACGGCCCATGGCAGGTAGGGGCTGGGGGTAGACTCTGGGGGGAGCAGTTGTGGTTTTCACACCTGTATGGGCACAGTAGATGTGGTCGTGGATCTTTAGAAAGACCTGATCTCTCTGCGTAAAGCCAGGAACTGCAAGAGTTGCCCTAGCCATTACAAGAAGATGAGATTCATGAGTGTGGACTGTCTTTCCATATTTTAGTTTCCAGAGTTATGCAGTGCTTTCACTTCCTTGGTTCAGTTTTGTTCCTGGGTATTTAATTCTTTCAACATGACTATGGGTGGGAGATTGTTTCATTGACTTCTCTTTTTAGTTTCATCATTGATATATGGAGGCATAACCTGGGTTTGTATATTGACTTTGACTCCTGTAGCTTTGCTGTATTTATGTATCAGTTCTAGTGTTTTTTACATAGTCTTTGGGATTTCTATGTATAAAATGATTCTGTATGCAGGAGGAAAAAGAGGATGAGAAAACTTCACTAATCCCAAGGAAGTGGGGACATGACTGACAAAAATAAAAATTACCCACAGCTGAACAAAACTCCCAAATCCATACCAAGTATAGTCGTGTGCTCCAAATCTATGTTACAAATATGCAGAAACACAAGGTAGAAAAAAATAGCTTAAAAATCAGACCTGGTTACCTGGGCGTGGTGGCGCATGCCTGTAATCCCAGCTACCTGAGAAGCTGAATCTGGGGATTGCTTGAGTCTGTGGTACCCCAGGCAATGTGAGCCTCCAGTTCCATGGGCAAAAATAGTGAGACCTAGTCTCAAAAAGAAAAAAAAATCAGACCTGGAGCTGTTAAATCCTCAGGGTTCTGGCTTATGTCAAAGCTATAGTACTTTGTGAAAAGACTCCAAAACTCAGGACCAGGGAAGGCACACAGACAAGGAGAGTTACTAAGGATATGCTTCAAACAAAAATGGCAATTTGTATGAAGAAGCCACAGTGAGGAAAAAACATGATAAATATAAAATCAATTCAGAGGAAGAAATAGATATTCTATAGTTAAAAAACAGGGTGATTTTTAAAAAAGCAGTTAAAACCTAGCTAAATAAAGCTACTTCAACAAAAACAAAATCCTTGACATTAGTAATTCAATGAATGAGCAAAACAACTAACAGGGAATTTATAGATTGGGAGGGAGAGCTAAGGATATTCAGAATGCAGCACAGAGAAAGACATGCATGGAAAATATTGGTGAGAGATTAGTACTCAAAAACAAATTAATTAGAAAGTCCAATGCTTGTTAACTTGTAGTTCCATAGAATAGGAGTAAAGGGAGGCTGAGAATTTTCCAAGATTGAAGAAAAATAGAAATCATCAAATATATAAAAAGATAAAGGATAAAGAAGAACCTTCCTGACTAAAAAGAGATGGAACAGATTAATTGTACAAATTTTCTTTTCTGAACAACTTTATATACTAGACAGCTGTCATTTGAAATTAAGTACAGAGTGATACACAACACAGGAAAATGGCTAAAATGACCCTCCGAAAACCACTCTGACTGGAATTCTACTGTCACTGCACACAAAAATATCAAAAAAGGAAAATTTGTTAGCATTCTGTGTTTAAACATAATTTAATTCAACTTTTTTTGTTCTAGGTCTGTACTGATATTGATGAATGTCGGAATGGAGCATGTGTTCTTAATTCTATCTGCGTTAACACATTGGTAAGTATTTTTCATGACTTGCTATAAAACTAGATTATTAAAAACAAGTGTATGTTTATAGCTCATAACCCTCAGAACACGTAGATTGTATCGGCATAATATATTGACTGGCAGAATGAGAACTAGCATTTGTGCTTGAAAAGTTTGTGACATTGATCCTTGAACAACATAGGTTTGAACTGTATAAATATGTCTACTTACTTGTGAGTTTTCTTGTAAACAGAGGACATAAATTATGGTATTGATGCCTATAGTATTGTAAATGTGTTTTCCTTATGATATTCTTTCCTCTAGCTTACTTAACTGGAATACAATATAATGCAAATAACAAACAGAATAATCATTGACTGTTAATAGCCTATCAGTAGCAGGGTATTAGCAGTAAAGTTTTGGGGGAGTCAAAACCCACATGTGGATTTTCAGCTGTGCAAACATCTTGCTCAATGGCCAGCTATAAGAATAATTTTTTAAGTAATATGCCAGATTCGTTCTTTGTCTTCCATCAAATTTGCGCTCCTAGATAAATGTTTGTTGAAAATATAGTATTATCCTTGTATTTAAAAAAAAGTTCTTTAGTTTATATTAATAGTTTAGTGTTCTAGAATATGCCTTACTTGTGCCAACATGGTTCCCCAACAAGTATTCATTTTATAAAAACTTTCAGAAGTAATTGATATTAAATTAAAATGCTTAACACCGAAGGGGTCTAAAATTTAAAGAAATGGGTTTTATTTCTGAAAGTACCTAATTGTTTCTTAGCTGATAAATATAGCACAGTAGATTGTCAACAGAAGAACTGTTGGTTCCGTCTATGATTGTTTCTAACTTCTACTATGTCCCTGAGGAAGTTACTACTCTTTACATCCCCAGTTTCCTTGTATATAAAAAGCATACATATCATGTCACTTATTTTAATCCTCACAGCAGCCTTATTACTAGACAACATTATCTCCATTTTACAGGTCAAGAAACTGAGGCCCAAAAAAGTTAAGTAATTGAGATAAGGTCACACATCTTATATAACTTCTAGGTTGGCTACAGTCTGTGTTCTTACCCACAATGCACTGCTGCTCCGGAATAGACAGAGATCTATTGCTTCATAACTCTTTACCAGGACAAAGCTAGTCTGCAGAAATAGATAGGGGATACATTGACATAAAAGTAATGACTGAAGCCACTCAGAGAAAAAAAATAGATAGTGAAACTGTCTAGAAAACAGAACTCAAGAGAACCCAAAAAATGAAGGAGTAGGCAAAAGGGAAAGAGATCAGAAGTAAAGGGAGAGAATTGACAAAATGGAGCAGTCCACAATGCTGAAAGGTTCAAAAATTATCATTAAAAGGCATATTTTGGACTTAGAAATTAACAGGATGCAAGTGACTAATCACTGAATTGCATACTTTATGGTTGTCTTTTGTGAGATACAAATTTTATCGTAATAGAGCTGTTAGGGAAATAGTCATGTCTAGCCCTGGAACTGATTGCAATGGAATTGACAGCTTATTTGCCTGGTTTCTTCCAAAGTAGCTGGCCTCATCAAGAATTCTCAGTGCAAGGCCACCAGCATTTTTCCGTGTGCCTGTTCCTTTGTCACTCAATTACTAAAAAGGCCAAAGGAACAGTGAGAAAAAAATTCCCTAATTTGCTTTTAAATCAAGTCATGTCCTGTGTCCCCAGAGTAAACCCTCTCACTTCACTTCTCAGGACTCCATTGCCTTCACAGGGATTTCGCTCCCACCTTTTCCCTGCAGTCCCCACAGTGGAGGTGGCAGGTCAGGATAATGGTTTTCCTTCTAGTTTCATTCTACCTTTAGCTCTAGTCCACATGCTCTGCCATAGCTCCCAGTCTGCCAGTGTCTCCTTCATCTTAGGAGACAGACACACAGGCAGAGAGACGGGTGTGGGTCTCTGTCCCAGTTTATATTCATACAAAAATAAACACAATTGATATGAAAAGACACATGGATCAAAGGGATATAATTGAAAGCCCAGAAATAAGTCTATATATTTATACATACACACATATACAGATATACACACATATATGAGTGTGTAATTGATATTCCATACATAGTCCATAGTCAAAGATATGTATAAAGGTATAGGTAAAGATATACATACACATACATATCTATATGGAGCCAGGATCATACAATGGGGAAAGGAGTCTAATAGATGTTACTGGGAAGGCTGGACAGTCACGTGTCTAAAAGGATGAGGTTAGATCACTTTCTAAATCCATGTACAAAATAAAGTCTATATGGAATAAAGAAGTAGCTAGGAAGCCTGCAACAACAAAATATGTTGAAGAGAATGTTAATGGTAGCATTTTATAACATCAATAAGAAAAAGATGTTCTTGGAAACATGACCTCTCTAGCAAAGGAAATAAAATAAAAAATAAATTGACTACCTCAAATTAAAAAGCTTTTACACAGAGAAAGAAAATATAAGTAGATTAAAGACATCCTATTGAATGGGAGAAAATTTTTACACATTACACAGCCAAACAAGAGGTATTAATTCAAGACATGTGTATTAAAAAAAAAAGTTAAACAATTAAGAAAAAAGGCAATCTAGTTAATAGCTAGCAGATCTGAACAATTCACCAAAAAGTATATGTAAAAGGTCAATAAATAGATTGAAAACCACTGCTTTCAATAAGGGAAGGCAAGTGAAAACCACAATGAGTGGCACATATTAGAAAACCCTGACAAGAAATGTTAGAGAGGATGCCAGGAAAGAGGAAGCCCTTTGTGCTGTCGGTGGGAATGTAAACTGCTGCAGCCGTTTTGTAAAATCATCCAGATTTATCTTTAAAAACTAAAAATGAAAATACTGTATCACCAAGCAATCCTACCCAAAGAACACAAAACTATTGTTAAAAGATACTGCATCCTCTACAGTGTGTGTTGCAGCACTATTTGCAACAGCGAGGACATGAAAGCAGTCTAAGTCCCCACTGAGAGAAGTTTGGACCAAGATGTAGTTCACACACTAGAATACTCTTCAGCCAGAAGGTCAGATGAAATGCTGCCCTTTACAGTAAAGGAAGGGATTGGAGGTAACTATGTACAGAAAAGGAGTTCAGCGTGACAAAGACAGGTATCAGATATTTACATTACAGACAAGTCAACAAAATAAATTACTTTAAAAAGGGACTTTGATAAATGAGATGTTTCTGAAATTAAGAGGAAGACAAGATCGAAGTATATATCATCTTGCCCCACAAAAATGCAGGGAAAAAGAGTCGCTTTGCTCACAGTTCTGAATCCTGGGCTCATCATCTTGTCTTTGCTCCCTGCAGGGATCTTATCGCTGTGGGCCCTGTAAGCCAGGGTATACTGGTGATCAGACTAGAGGATGCAAAAGTGAAAGAAACTGCAGAAATCCAGAGCTGAATCCTTGCAGTGTACATGCACAGTGCATCGAAGAGAGGCATGGAGATGTGACCTGTGTGGTAAATTCCTTTTTTATCATATTTCCTCCTCCATGTTAAACACATCCTTCTCCAATTTCTACTTGCTTTAAAGTACTTAAAAATGAAACCACTGCAATCCAGAAAAACACAGATCATAATAGGAATAGAGTCAGGTGGGTTTGTAAGAACAGTTGGAATTCATGTAACCATCAGCTGCCTTTTCGCACCTTGGTCATGGGCTGGTACAACACACATGGGTACCTCATGGATGGAGCCCCAGGCCTCAAAACCCTTCTGTGGAAGGTCCAAGAAGTAAGCAGCTGGGAGGTACAAGAACTGGCTTCCTTCCTTCCATCTCCTGCTCTGTCTGGTTTCATAATTTACTTATGTTTATGCCATTTCCCACTGGGTTCACCCGTCATATGTCCAGTTACAAAATCCGTGTTAGTACTCAAGGAGCGGGTCATGGTAGAGGTGGTAGGTAACCCTTGGAGAGAAGCCTCCCTTCTCCTGCAGGTGAATGGGAGGGACACCCTGGTTCTGGAATAGCTCAGTGGCTCATCATACTTCTGCATCTTCCCTGTTCTGGTGCCAGTCGGTAGAAGAGGAGGCTGAGAACCCAGCAGGCCCTGTCCTGTTACATGTGGGTCTCATGCCAGGCCCAGATAGTGACCCTTGCTGAAGAGAAGGGTGTTTTCCTGCCATCTGGAAATCACATTTCAGAAGAGGCTGCAGGGATGCCAGACCCTTGAGAAATCAGTCATCTTCTCTGTTCATCTCCCAGACAGCCCTTCAGCATCAGACTCACAGGTTCACGGAGGGTAGATCTCTGGGTAGCAGAATGGATTCTGGGAGGCTTTTTCCCTCTCTTTATACCTGAAATTTAGACCTCTTTGTTTTTAAGCTCACAAAGTTGTCTACTGTGAGCGTATTATTTTTCAAGCAGGAAAAAATGACAAGAATCAAAAGTTTTTTTTTTTTTAAAAAGTGATGATTTCAGCTTTCTCCAGTAACACATAGTCCCTGACCTGGTCCTAGTGAAGGGACACGGTGGACTGGGTAGGAACCAGCAGTTTCTCTCATTCCTGGTGGTTGGGCTGTTTATTACCACTGAGAAGCAAGTGTATCTGTGTTTACCATCTCATTTTCTGTGAACAAATTGATGACTCCCTTAGGATGGTGGGTGATTGGGCCTTTAATATGTTTTTGAATTTGTAATAAGGCACAATGACAGATGGTAAAGGATTAATACTCTTGGTATGACTACAAAGATAATTTAATCTGCCAGAAAAATGGCTCATTAAAAATGTATTTGTTCCTAGAGAAAATTTTTTCATTAAAATGCGTCAAGGACGCATGACTGAGCTCTCTAGGCCTTCTGAAGGCCCTAAAGCATTGAGCAGAAATAGGTGTGGTCACAGGAAGGGCTGTCTTCGAACCCTGCCTTCTAAATCTCTGGCAGCAGGACAGTGCAGATGACCCAAACAGATGGCTACAACTAGAAAGTCTCTGGTCTTAAGTCACCTTATTTTTATTAGCAGGGACAAGAAATTTTAACATTTACTCTTGTAAAAAAATTTTCATTTGGCCATAACGCTCTTCCTCAGCTGGCTTCCTTTCCCCTTTTATATTCTTTCACAGACTGTCTTTTGCTACCCTGCCTTTCTGATCCCCTGTCATTTTGCAGGTCCCTTTCTTTCTTATTCCTTCTGCCATCCTGCTGGTTTCTCCTACAAAGTCTATTGTGTTCCTAAGTTGAGCTCCCAGGTATCATCTCATACTCTGGACATGGCTTTTGGAAGAATTTCTTTTCTCTCAGGTTTGTAGTCTTCCTTCAGCTAAGCCACATAGGATACGGGATATGGGGCTGACCTCAGAAGTTCATGTTAGCCATGAATCAACAGCAAGTCAGCAGTTCAGGTTCCTAGCTCTGACCTTGAACAAGAGACCTAGCCACTCTGAGCCCAGTTTACTCTTCTGTAAAATGGGTGATGACCTCACGACATCATTGGAAAGACTGGAGAAATTGGTTGAAAAGAATCTGAAATCAGACTGTTATTTTAATGCATTTCCTGCTGATAATAAAGGCTTGCTCTCACTGGCCAGGGGTGGCAAGATGCTTGAGTAGACGTCTACAGGGGAATAGGGACATACAGACCAACTCTGTACCTGTGGGAACATCTGTCTGTTAAAAGGATATTGATAGAGCTGAAACACTGTGGTTCTTACTTTGGTAGAACTTGATATAGAAGACTCTTAGATTCAGAGATATGAAAAAAAAAAAGATTCAGAGATATGAATGTGTTTCAATAATAACAAAACTACTCCACCGATTCATTTCTACTTGTTCATTTTTACTGGGAGAAGAAATTAGATAATCATATGGAAATCATTTTGAAAAGAGCTCAATATCACAAATACCAGAAATTTCATACTAACAAATTAGTACATGAGCAGAATTAGATATATCTAAATTATTTATTGCATAATTATTTGCAATGGAAAGATTCTAAAAACCTGATACCTACCAGTGGAAGGCTGGTTGAATTGAGGCACAAGTATATTTCTTACATCTATCTGTGCCCAATAAAATAAATAACTTGAATATCCATGCGTATAGAAGGGGCACCAAAGTACAATTTCAACTAAAATCAAGCTGCAGGACAGTATAAATATGCATGCTGCTGACTGTATTAAAGGTCAGAAAAAGAACGAGAGCTGGGCACGGTGGCTCATGCCTGTAAGCTTCAGCTTATGAAGCGGCTGGGGCTAGGGATCACGGTTCGAGTCCTGTTCGGGGCACATAGCGAGACCTAGTCCCAAAAAAATAGCTGGGCATGGTGGCACATGCCACACCTGTAATCCCAGCTACCTGGGAAGCTGAGGCTGGGATTGCTTGAGTCAGTGGTACCCCGTGCAACGTGAACCTATGGTTCCACAGGCAAAAAAAACAAGACCTAGTCTCAAAAAAAAAAAAAATGATGTGCACTTGCTTGTCTGTGAATAGTTCTTTGAAATTATACATGAGAAGGAATTGCCTTGTTACCTGAGAACTAGAAAGGTGTTGTCACTATATCTCCCTTTGTACCTTTTGAATTTGAACCAACAGACTATTGAAAAAGCAATGTAGTCTTTTTATAATCCTGCCCAGCAATGCAGTCTAGCTCAGGGCCCTTCATCTCTCCCCTTGTGCACATCAGGGAGCAAAGGCCCTGTCCTACCATGCACCGCTTCCCAGACCTCTGATAGGCTTTTCCTTCACAGTGTGGAGTTGGCTGGGCTGGTGATGGCTATGTCTGTGGAAAAGATGTAGATATTGACAGTTACCCTGATGAGGAACTGCCGTGCTCTGCCAGGAACTGCAAGAAGGTAAGGAGAACAAGCAGAAAAAGGGGTGTGTGCAGGGTGTCTAATGTGTGCTTGAGAGACAGAGAGAGAGACAGAGAGAGAGAGAGAGAGAGAGAGAGAGAGAGAGTCTGTGGCTTCCCAAAGCCACATCTTATATGGGAACCATGTTCTACAGGTTCCATTTACAAATTGCATTTGTAAAGTAGCTGCATCTCAAATGTAGCAAAACATCAATCAACAACCAAGCAGTCACAGTCAATTTTGAGGTCAGAAATAGTTTTAAGACAGCTAATTGGTGGTAGGTGAGGGAAATAGAGGTTGCAAAAAGTGTACAAGCTCTAAGATGAATTAGATCCAAATAAGATCTTTCACCTGTAAGATGACTATGTAGAGAGACAGAGTATAGCATTTGAGTATAATTGTTAACACTATGTATGACTGAAATGCACTAAGAAGTTTATTCTCACCAAAAGGGAGAGAGGGTAGTAAATATGTGGGATGATAGATGGGTTAATTAATGTGAAAGAGGAAACCTTTACAACACACACACATATGTACACATACATCTCAAACCATCACACTGTACGTTTTAAATATCTTATAATTTTATCTGTCAGTTACACTTCAATAAATTAAAAAAAAAATAGCCTAATGTAGCTGTCCCTCTGAGCTGTGTTTTCCCATAAGGACAACTGCAAATATGTGCCAAATTCTGGCCAAGAGGATGCAGACAGAGATGGCATTGGAGATGCTTGTGATGAGGATGCTGATGGAGATGGGATCCTGAATGAGCAGGTACCTGCTTGGGGTAGGCGGTGGCAGGCATAGGGGGGCTGTGAATTGCCACGTTCCTGTGATGTTGGAAGGTTTGTGAAGTCAGCTGTGTATATTCATCTTTCCAAATGCTTGTTTCCATGCCTGCGTTTGCATAGCACTGCAACTTTTGTTCTAAGAGTCTTAAATATTTAAAATATAAAATTGACAAACTTGAGCCTCCTGAGTTCTGGACAACTCATAACAATGGGCGCTAGAGCGGAAGCCTCCATCACAAGACCACATCGAGGTTCGGTAAAAGTCTGAGTAAATGTTCATTCTGATCCTCTAGGACAACTGTGTCCTGACGCACAATGTGGACCAAAGGAACAGTGACAAAGATCTCTTTGGGGATGCCTGTGATAACTGCCGGACTGTCCTAAATAATGACCAGAGAGACACTGATGGGGATGGAAGAGGCGATGCCTGTGACGATGACATGGATGGAGATGGTGACTTTCTTGCTTTATCTTTCTTTGGGATGCGTCTGTCCTTTGTGTTCCTTTTCTATAAAGACTGGGCTTAGAAGTGCTGACTTGAAGGACTTCCTGCTCAAGGTGGTTTCTTGTGACATGTCTCTGGGAACCTCAATGTCAGCATATTTCTACGAAAGGGGACTCTGCTGACCATTGCCCTATTTAATTTATTTAACCTTGGCTTCTGAAACTCTACCTCATTGTCAGAAACTTTATAGAAGTCACTTTAAGGAGTGCCTTATCAGGGCTGTGTCTTTGTATAGGAATCTGTCTTCCAGATTATATCGTTTCCCCCATTCTTTTCACGTACGAGAGACCTGGAAATGGAGACTCAAACAAGAGGGCCTTAAGCAAAGTCACAGGCCACAGCTTCAGTCAGATTCCTCCAGCAGAGAAGTGGGTATTTCCCAGGAGATGTGGACATCCCATCTGTTCAGGAAAGGGCTGTGGAGACAGATGACCCCAAAGGGACTACAAGAGACTTCATTTTGTGGTGTGTGTGAATGTCACTTCCTGGGGTAAAACTCCTAGGCCTTGGAGCCTCGCCTGATGTGATGAAGGCTATGTGTTCCTGTAAAGCTTCCATAACGTATAGACAGGCATCATCAGTGTAAGCTGGGGCTGATAGTCTGGAAGACATCCCATCACAAGGTCTTGAGGGTAATCCTTTTATAAATACACTCCCAGCACATGCACACTCACATACATACCCCCCCCACATCCCAGAATAAAATAAACTCAGCTCGTAAAACTTTTTCTGTTTATGTTATTTTCTTATTATTATTTTATATTTATTATATTATAGACTATATGAAATACTTTCTATATTATTTTCTATGAACTCAAATGATAACCTGGATCTAGTGTTGTCCTGGTAACCAGTTTCCCAAGATAAAGAGTGCTGAGTTGTAGCGTTTGCCTATTTCTATGGTATAAACACCACGTTCATATTCACTGAATTTAAGCTACCAATAGAATATGATTAAACATGAAGTTGGGAAGAGAGGGGCCCCATGGCCTCACTCCAGCCTGAGCCCTGGGCCCCCCCACCTGGTCTACACACCCACAAAGTCCCTCCTATGTTCAAAAATACCTCATCTGCCCTCTCAACCTTTGACATCGTGAGTGACCTCAGCTCACTGTTCACTTTTAAGACACCAGAATTCATCCTTTGATACATCCTTTGATACAGGTACATCCAAGAGGTACCTCTAGGTACCTCTTGGACAAGGCAGGACTCTCCAGACTGTCCAGGGAGAGGGCCATCTCCATATGCCTGTGTGTAGGTGTCTTCCCTTCTGCACCCAGAAACCACATGGGTGGTGTTTGCCTGACTCAGGGCAGCTTTCCTCTCTTACAGGAATAAAAAACATTCTGGACAATTGCCAGAGAGTTCCCAATCGTGACCAGCGGGACAGGGATGGTGATGGTGTGGGGGATGCCTGTGACAGCTGTCCTGATGTCAGCAACCCTAACCAGGTTAGTAGGATATGAGGACTCGGACTCTCAGCAGGCCCCTCCTACGCCATGACTCACCTAAGCCCAGCTCCTGCTAGAGCAGCAGAGCCCACAGGCCCAGTTCCTCGCTGTTACCACATGCCTTATGGAATAAGTGGTGGAAAATGGTCCATATTTGGGCCTGGAAACTATAGAAAAGCCATTACGGGTGCTCCAAGCCACCCTGGACTCATCTCACAGGCTGCAGAGTGTCGGTGAGATTAGTAATATGTGCTTCATGAGCCACAAACGTCAGTTTTCTCTGCTAAAAGGAAAATGTAACATGGAAATTTACCATGGGCGCCCAGTGCCTCTTGAGTCTCCAAACCCCTACACACCCTGCTTATGGACATTTCAGGCTGAGTTCAGTCAGCAGTGCGTAGACTATCCCTTCTCCCTCCCCCCTTTCTGTCTGGATGATTGAGCTCAATGTGTCGTGTATTTTTAAAGCCCCAAGAGAGGGGAGTCATTTTTGCCCCCACCCCCACACC
>PVHY01025406.1:0-18448 GCA_004024945.1 Uropsilus gracilis
CTGTTTTTTTGTTTTTTTTTTTTTTTTTTTTTTTTTTTTTTTTTTTTTTTTTTTTTTTTTTTTTTTTTTTTAATGTGGCTCTAGGCTTTTCTTGCCTGGAGTATCTCTTCAGCGAAATCTGAGGTCAGCATAGTGAGTTTTCCTTTGTATGTTAGGTGTTTCCTTTCTCTGGTCAGTTTCATTATTCTTTCCTTATCTTGGGCTCTTGAAAGTTTTACAATGATTTCTCTTGCTGTAATTTTTCTTTCATTATTATACTTTGGTGTCCTTTTGCAGGAATTCCTGTATGTCTATTTTCATTTTATTTCAAGTTTGGGTAGTTCCTCATTATTTTGTTAAATAGCCTTTCAGTTCCCACATCTCTCCTCTCCTTCTGGAATTCCAATTACTCTTATATCTCCTTTCTTTAAGGAATTTGACAGATCTCTGAGTTTTTCTTCTGTCTTTTTTTAAACTTCTGTTTTCTTTATCCTATCTATTTCAGTATCTTTAAGTATACTCTTTTGTTCTTCTATTTTATCTATTCTGCTTTCTTGACCTTTCCCTGCAGTTCTGAGCTCCTCTGTTGCTCCTCTTTTATCCTGGGTCTCTTTCTGTTTCTTTTTTAGGGATTCAATCCAGTTCTTCAGTTCATCAGTTCCGTTATGCTTATTGACACTTTCCTTTTTACATTTTTCTACTACCTTTAACTTATTAAATGCTTTTGTTAAGTTGTTTTCTTTTTTTTTCTAATTTTTCTTCCGTTAGTTTTTGATTGCCTTTGTCATGATGGAGTTTGAATTCTTTGTCTGACATATAAGACATTTCTTCAATTTCATCCTTGTTGGTTTCTAGAGATTGATTTTCCTTTGGTGATGTAGTTTTCCTACAGTGGTTGCTTAAGTATTTGCATTTTTTCTCCTTCCTTTGTTTTTCTTTAGGACTTGCTCTATATATTGAGAAACTGACTCTTAAATTGGTAAGAATGTCAATTAGAGTCCTCTACCAGGTTGTGACAAATTCTGCCTTTGTGCCTATGCTGCTGTGGTGTTTAAATTTCTTGCTTCTGCTGGGTTTTTTGGGGAACCAGTTCCTTTGCAATCTGAGAGGGTAATGAGTAGGTGTGGCTTCTGCTGTACCATCAACCTTCTTTACTCTTGGTATTTCTCTCCCTTAGGCTGATGTCTCTAATCTGTAATTTTGTGTTCTTCTTAGGGTAGATTTTATTGATAGTGGATCAAAGGTTTGTAATAAAACTTTTCAGTGGCAACAGTGAATGCCCTTGTTTCCTTTATCTGCTTCTGGGATTTCTAGGGCCTATTGGCCCAGGATACTTGGCTCAGGGTTAGATACCCTTAGAAGCACAATCCTGGCAAGTCTATGTCAGTAGCACCTGGCTGGACAGAAGCTGTGGTTAGCACCACCTAATTTCTCTGGGAAATACTGGTGCTATCCTCTTATCCCAGGGTCTAGTTTCTTGGAGACTGGTCCAAGAAAGTTTTTTGGAAACTGACTGAAGGAATGTTGCAGGTGGTAGTGACTGGGCTTTCTTGGACCTGCTGGCCCAGTCCAGAAGTGCAGAAGTACAGGCTGGGGGAGTGCAGGCTGGGGGAGTCTATATTAATAACACCTGGCTCACATGTTTAAATTTTAATCCCCTCAGACATTACCATAAACAAGTCATCATTTTCCCCCATTCAGTGAGATACAAGTCACAACACTATGTTATTAGTGTCATTTGCCAGTTCTTGCTTACAATGATGTTATCTGTGTATTGTATTAACATGAAGGTTTATAGGCCATCAGGGGAAAAAAATAATTTCTTAAATATGATATTGTGATATTGTTTTAAAGCATTAGATAATTAGCACTGCCACAATCTGTTATGAGTGTCTCATATAAAGTCAAACTCCTGATGAGTCTGACTGATATGGATAAAGAACTACACTCTCACAGACCAATGGTTATCTAGTTAATGTCTGAAACTGTATTAACCTCTTTCCATAAAATACCCAGTTGTGGTCACATGTACTAATACAACTTGGTTACATTTACAATAATCCTCCTTCATCTGTCAAAATTGCTGTGGTTTTAGCAAAAGTCAGAAAGGTGAATTGAATGGAATTTCATGCCATTTATCAATTTTGCATCCTTTTAGTCAGAAGTTGGTTAAACTTTTATGTAGAGGATTGATAATAACTCTTTCAGTCTTTGCAGGGCATAAGGTCTCTGGAACAATTCCAAACTCTGAAACCATAAACAGTTCATGAACTAATGAGCATGGCTGTATTCCCAGAACTTTATTCCCCCAGATAATGGGTCAAATTTGAACCATAAGACATAATTTTCTAAATCCTGCAATCATTCTTGGGTTATGTTAAAGTGATAATGATTTATTATTTTAGTTAAATGAAAGTGAGTAATTTTTAAAACTTCTGCATAAACGTTTGTAGTAGATTATATAACATCCCACAAATATTAATTTCCACCTCAAAATCTGACTTCAATTGAAAATAGTCTTTGAATTTAAATAGCAATATAAAGATGAGATCATATAGACTGGGGTAGGCTCTAATCCAAGAATGGTATCCTTATTAAAAAAAAAAAGGATATAGACAATAGACAGCTCACCATATGATGACAGAAGCAGGGCTTGTATTAATGAGAATATAAGTTAAGGAATGACAAAAGAATATGTATTAGTCAACAGAAATTAGCAAAGCAGTTTTTAACAGATGCCCTCAGAATTTACATAGGAATGAATCATGTTGCTCCTTGGTTTCAAATGTATAGTTTCCAGAATTGTTGAAAAAAAAAATGTTATTTTAAATTACCCAGTGCATGATAATATGTTATGTTAACCCTAGCAAACTCATGTACCTACCTAATTTTTAGGTCTTATACTCTGATACACACATAGTTTGAAGGTTTTGTGTATCACTTAATATATTTCACATAATTATATACTCAGAGAAAAGATACTTAGGAACACAATATGTACATAATTATTATAAATTGGTCTAGAGTTCTACTTATCACCTTTCTGCCATGATATCCTACCTTAACCATAGATTTAGAATGGTCACCAGGTATTAATGTTAGCTTAGTTTGGTAGGTTCCATTGGCTTAGTTAGTGTCTAAGCATATCTATACTGGAAAGAAATGAACTTTTGTAGAAGAACTAAAGCAAATGTACTTCAAATGCTGTACTTATTTTCTAGGACATTTTACCAAGGAAATATGGGTATCCTTTTATTTTATGTGTCTTGGATGTCTGAGCTTACAGAAAAGTCAGTTTTCTATTGAAATCATGCTTTCTAATCACAATATCTTGAATTTTCATGTACATTGTATAAGACCTTACTCATTTTTCATCTATATCATCCTTTCCATACCTATTATTCATTAATCATTATTTAAATCTGTGCAAGTTAAGCATATTTCCTATTACAGTAAAGAGATCAGTCTTGTTTATTGACATTTTTCTGTTGTTCTTTTGGTTGTTGTTCCAGAGAACTAACATGCTGCATGAACACACATACACACACAACATAAACACACACATATATAATTTCCTATTGAATGCTACTTGGTTTTTTTCCAATTGTTGATTATTAAAAATCAAAATTCTATAAACTTGGGAAGAAATATATTCCACTGTTATGAACTTTGGAGGAACACACTCCACATTTAGGGTTGTTACACTGGACCAACCAGATACTAAAAAAGTTTTTGCTCTTTAGTGTGTTCCAGAATAGTAGAAGGTTCTGCAATTGTTTAGCTATTATTTAGCTGCTCTGCTATTTGACTTCACAAGATGCAGCAGATTCAATGGTGCTTCAAGTGTTCTTCACAGATAGAGGTGTAGTTTAGAGTTTTAGCCAGGCTACTATGATACTTGAGGATTTTTAAAGATTTTTAAGTTGGAATATTTATTTTCCTTTTATTTGAGTCATTATACTTGCTGAAACTTTCAATGAAATATTGAATATATGGTGATATTGGTATTATTTTTGATCTTGAGATGAAATAGTCTCTCACTATTAACTATTATATTAACTAAAATCTATTCTTTTGGTGTTATTTGTTAAGTTCAGAACTTTATATATTCTTCCTGTTATAAAATTTTAATGACAAAATACACTGAATATTTATTTCTTACATCTTTGCCCACTATCAATGTAATGCTGATTTTATAAAAACTGGGTTTAATAGCAAAATACTAGATATATTTAAAATGTAGACATTTCAAAAATGTATGAGTTTGTATATTGTTTTTTCTTTTGTAAATATCTTAAAAATTAAATAGTGAAAACAACCATAAAAACCAATAAATAGAAAGCTTGAACAATAAAATAGAACACTTGTATTAAGGAGAAATATGTAGACTATTCTACCCATCATCAGCAAAAATACATATTTTTTTCAATAGCGCATGAATCATTATACTCAATAAACCATATGTTCAACTACAAAACAATGCATAGCAAGTTTAAAACACACTGAATTATATAAAAAGCTGATTGCAAAAAATGAATCTAGAAACCAATATAAAATGGGAAGTTCCAAAATATTTGCATATATGAAAACTAAACAGCTTTGAAACAGCAAATGGGTTAAACAATCAATCATAGGGAACACTGGATAATATCTTTACATAAATGAAAATACAACATAATACAAGGTATATCCAAATTCTTTTGGACCCTCGAATCATTGGTAAAACATGACCCACAATAAATCTATGGCTTAAAAACAAGAATCAAAACTATAGACATATTAGAAGAAAATGGAGATACTTCACACTATGAGATTTGACAGTGATTTCTTGTTTATAATCACAAATGCTCAGTGAACAGAAACAAGACTAATTTGGATTGATTTTACAAAATTTTTAATCTGTGGAGTAAAAAATTGCCTTTTTTAGAAAGGAGATATAGAACTTTGATGGGAAGGTGGGAGTAAATGACAAAGGTCAGGTTCTCAAGAATTGTTGGTTGTATTAGAATTTGACTTCCAGAGTCTGTTTGTGCCCATTCTTTCTAGTTTCAAATTAAATTCATCTCCAATGTCTTCTATTCTTCATTTCATTTTTCTTTTTCATTCTGCTCTTTGAACACACCTGTACAGAGTTTGCAATCACTGTACTTTCAGTAGTTTTACTCTGGCTCAGAGTTTCATACATTTATTCAGCAATGATTTGTGAGACGCAGTAAGGTGCAGTAAGGATTAGAAACATGGATCTTATGATTTATCACCACTGTTGGACCATGGTTATTGATGAGGTTACTCTAACTCTTTGGGTCTCTAGTTCATCCTGGAAAGGAAAGACATGTGTCATTTCCCAAATCCCTTTAATACAAGCATGCATTTCTCCACCTCTTGTGCCATTATCATAGTACTGCAGCAATTGCTTCTCTCCCAAATTTGAAAGTTTATCTTTCTTTATATACCACTACATGTTTCTCCCATTGAAAGAGCTTCTTACATTATCCTGACACAAAATAAATGCATTCCTTCTGATTATATTCAAGACTTAAAATTTAACATAGTTTATTTGTTAAAATGACTAAAAAATACAGATCTTTAAAAAAGAAAACAGTAATAAGCCCCTTGGGTGGAATATAAATATGAGCAAGCAGAGTTTGCCTAGTTTGTGATCACCTATGTCACAAATGAGGTACTGAGAAGCAATATTTAAAAATTTTGTCTGTCACTCTTGTGATCAAATTTAGGCACAATTCACCTGCTCGCAATTATACACAATTATATTCCATGCAAGAGTTTGAAAAACTTCAGAATAGAAATGGTATCCATGGAGTGTATTTAGGCAGATGGGTCTGAAACACTATTCTCATTTTCTGTGATCCAAGAGCAAGGGGATAATATTTTCTACCCCACTATGACAATGTAGCAAAAGATCAGAAAATTTGATCTTTTGAAGTTTTTGGGTAGAAATACCTCAGAGCATTGGCTTGTGTTGGCACCATGTTAACCACTTGAATTCAGTTGAAACTTAAATATTTAGATGGGCATTTGGTAGTGAACATTGATTTTTTTTTCATCCTGCTCTTAGAATACTGATTTTTTAATCACCCATTTGTATAGAAGTTTGAAATAAAAATGGATGTGGTCTCTAGACAATGAAAGTTAAACCTCTCCAAGTGACTTTCAGTAGAGAAATTTCAACAACCAATATATATGAAGTTTGATTAATAAATGGAAGTCACATTTAAGTTTCTATGGACTAAGAAAAATTATATGGAAAGAGGTAAGTGATGACTCAGTAGGAATTGATGAGTTTTGATATTTGACTGGGTTATAAGGAGAGATAAGCAATTAATTCACCTTTACAAAGTGATCAAAGCAAGAAAAGTTCGAGAGTTCTAAGTAACATTTCTGGTATCATAACATAATTTTATATGCAGATTTTTTTATGTATAAAATGAATAATCATAGACAAACAACAGTAACTAGTAGGCACTTGAAATCCAGATCAATCATTTAAACTGTATAACCCCAGGGCCAGTGCTATCAGCTTAAGTGGAAACATAATGAGATGCAAATTCAAAACCTCTGAATAATAAACTGAAAATAAGACCCAATAGTGATCTCTTAACAAGCTCTCTGGATGATTCCAACTCACATTTTAAATTTCCAAATATTTGTCTAGTTTAATAAGAAGTAAAATTCTCAGAATTACTGTGAATGAAATGCTGGGACAAATGATAATAGAACTTTTGTTGCTAAAGGAGACTAAGACTGATTGTGAAATAATAAAATATGGGTAGGGATACTAGCAAATGTTCAATAGCTAAATTATAAAATTAAGCTAACTTATAGAAATATCTCGTTTTCCCACAAAAATTGAGCCTATGTTCATGAATCCATTGAGCTAAACTGTTTGCTTTATATTTTATTTTGCAACTCTATTTGTTTTGTGCCTTTCAATAAAGTGTATGATGATGAAAGTATGTGATTGATAGTGAAAGCTACAATAAAGAATCTGCATTATTATTTTCTTTCTTTGAATTATGTTTATTTCAAATGCTGCAAAGCTTTTCCATACCCTATTCTCCAAATAGTAGCCCATTTTCCAAATAGTAATCCTTCATCATTGATATAATGTGTGATGAACCTGACTATTCATAAAAAAATGCTAAGAAAAGTCCTTCAGAAAATAGACATAGAATATTTAACTTATTTCTTCTTTGAGAACAGAATGTGCATGCTGACATTTCTCCATGACTGTGTGCACATGAAGACTGAATAAGATAAAAGGAATTATTATATTTACTCTAAATATACTGTTGTTAAACTTGTTACAACTTAAACTGTAAATATGAATGACAAAAAAGGGAAGAAATAAATTGATTTTCTTGAAGAGAAATTGTTTTTGTATATATATATATATCTTTAAATTTATGTCTTTAGTGTTAGAAATAATTTGTCTTTCATTATAACATACAGTTCATCAGAATCAATTTTTTCTCCACAATTCAAAATAATTATATATATTCCCTAGCTTTTTTTTTTTTAATTCTGACTTCCTACCCTCTTACCAACTCAATTGGTGCTGAAGGAAGAGCATGGCAAGATGAAAAACATAAATATGATATAAGAAATTTAGAAATGTGAGGAAGGAATACACTACTTAAGAATATGCCAGGGTCAAGAAACATTCATTCATTTGCAATAATACCAACTCTTCAAAATCATTTTCCTTACTTTAAAGATGAAAGTCTGAATCATCAATACCCTTGGCTATCTATCAATGATGTTCTAACATGTATAAGAACTTATGCCTTATGCTCTAAACCATTTTGATATTCTCAAATTCTAGGAAAAAGGAGAATAACATGTTAACAATATAAAATCTATAAGAGAAGTATAAAAACTATGCCCAATGAATTAGCATTACTTTTGAGATAACTGACATTAAAGAAAAATTCTAAATGCTTGATAGAAAAAGGAACATAAAAATGAATACTAACTAGACTGATAATTCTCCAAACATCAGTGCCAGGCAGGAAAATGTGATTCAATAATATTTTTAATAAGGTGAAATAAATAAGACAGTAATTAAAATCTGGAAAATACATCTTTCAAACATAATTTGCTTATTCAATTAATAAAATAACAAAAAATTAGCCAAATATGAATAAAACTTATTCTTATGAAAAAGCTTTAAACTCAAAACTAAAAATAGAAAAAAAATGGATAAAGCAGTCAAAAATCGTTTCCATAAATACTCAGAACCAAACTGTTTCCTAATTTCATTATAATGCTAAGTTTGGGAAGAATGGTAGAATGATACATGAGGGCAGACTGTATTATTTGCAGTGTTGTAGGACTATGTAAATAGAACTGTTTAAAAAAACAGAAATGTGAGACTTGGGCAAACATGAAATAACCAAACATAGAGTTAATATGTTGGTTAATGAACAAAGATAACCATGAAAAGCAGTTACTGGCTAACCTAGAAAGTAATTGGATCTCACATGGGTTATATAAGATTCACTTGAATTTTTACAGGAATCAATTGATAGTGGCTTATACAGTGACTGTCTTTACTTAATAACGCAAAAGAACATAACTGGTAGAGGGACTCCACTGTAAATGACAAAGATCGCTGAGCCTACGTATTCTTCTTGCTCTGCCATGAATGCCCTCTACTAGTGTTTTGCAAACTGATAACTTAACAGAAGCATACAAAAAGGAAGAGAGGTAGAGGGGGGATTCAGGGAAAGGATGAGAACAAACAAGGATAAGATGACAATTCTCCCACATGATGGGAGAAATTTGGTGTACATAACAATTCAAGACTACACACAGACACACACACACACACACACACATAGGAGAGAATCAATACCGCACATGGCTGCTCAGCCATGTGTGTCCACAAAATGGCAGCTGCCCCACCTTACGCCAGATAAAGGAGTTAAGATGGTGCTACACTCTTTCTTCAAAGATAGCCCCACTCACTCCAAGCCAGAAGAAGCCAAGATGGCATCATCACAAGATGGAGTCATTAATCCTTCTCCAAAAACAAGAAATTCAAATCCAACAAGGAAAACCAGGATGGCATCGTCAATTGTTCTACAAAAGGCACAGCTTCAGTATTCTTGCAGCTCCAACTCCAAAGTGGCCCGACATCAGCAAAACTCACTGTGTTTGCAGCACAGCAAACACTTCAGACATCTCACATTGAAAACGGCAACACAACAAACTCTTCAACTCTCCAAAAGATTTCCAAGCTTCCCAGTTTCAAAATTAAACCAAGTTTTCAAGCACCACATTTCCAAGACAGCTTACACAGGTCACAAGTTCCTCCAACATGCTTCCCTGGGCTTCTCATCAGCCTGAGCTGGGAATGGAAGCCGACAGCTTGGCTTCCTTCCCTGCCCTGCTGCCCTACATGGCAGTGGCAGCTCTGGGGCTCCCTGTTGCTCCTCTGTGCAATTCCTTGTCTATTCTCTTCTCTCTGTCTTCTTCCATTCTGTTCCCTACTTTTCTGTTCTGTCTCTTTCCCTGTCTTTTTCTCTGTCCTTTCCCTGATCTTTTAATCCTCTTTTCTCATGAAAAGACTTAACTTCCCTTTCCCAAGTTTCCACCCACCAATGGTAACAATGCTTCAACACCAGTACTGGGGGCCACAGTCCCCTAACATTCCCCACTCTTCGTTTTTAAAAAATCATCATATCTATGATGACCTAGTACAATCAAATTCAAAATATTACAGACATTACAAGTCATAACATGCAGTTACATTGATACAAGTACAAGTTTTTGAATAGCCTGTTATCTAAACACTGATACAAGTTAATCCCATTAATGTTTAGAGCACAAAAAACAAGCTATATAATCCCATTAACATTTATCTAAGAGAGTAAAACTATTAAGTCATTTAACCACATGGAACTCACTGAGTCTTCAAATCTCATTTAAATCATCAAATCTACATGGCATGCAATCTCTACAAACTAGACTCAAACAGTAAACCAACAAGTGGTATCCAAGAGGGAACAAACCATTTAATACCATTACCATTTATCTAAGAGAGTAAAACTATTAAGCCATTTAACCATGTGGAACCCAGGGGGTCTCCAAATCTCATTTAATCCTCAAGTCTACGTACACATTTAATCTCTACTTAACTAGACTATTACTTTTTTGAATTTTCAACACTACTAGTTAAAACAATACTAGTTTTTAAACAATCATCCAACAATTGGTATCCAAGAGGGAAAAACCAAGCCATTAATCTTAGGGAACCCCATTTAGTTCCCAAAGCTTATTCAGACAGTCATGGCTACATAAACATCCAATCCATACTGAGTAATTTTTTTCCCTGAACTTCCAAACTCTCTCTTTATCTGGCTTTTGGAGTACATACTGCCTCTGCTCTGGCCATTTTAAATCAATCTTCCATGACTTTTTTCCTTTTCTTGTTCCTAAACAGAATGCATACTAACGTAACCCAACAGCTTTCCATGAACATATATTCAAAATGTGCATAGGTCTTTTCACTAGGTTTCTTCACTGCCCATACAACCATAGCAGTAGGCCTATTACAAAACATGCATTTTTGAACCCATATGTACTATTTACTAAAGTAATTTTACCAGAGGTCTTGCAAACTGCTTTTCTGCTTTAAGGTAACCAATGCAAGGAAAAAAAAAATGCCTTGGGCTGATTAAGTCCAGGAGTGGGGGTGGGATGGTCCTGGTGTAAAACCATCATTTCTCTCAAGTTCTTTGTATAAAATTAATTCCACTGTCACATTTAGTTTGAGAAACTGCATTTTGATGATCTTCTGCCTATTAAAAGTCAGAACTTCTATTATCAAGGAAGAGCATGGCTTGTGATTTCTGTTACAAATACTGTGAAATAAATTCTTGCCTTGATTTTATGTGGGAAATGACCTGAAGGTCAAGGAGCAAAATTATTTTTTATAACCACATTGTTCACAACTAGTGGACACAAAATTGAACCAACATATGTTTTAGTCCAGAGTTCATGCTCTTTCCTTGAAACTATAGATATGCTATTCTACTTTTAGGCAGAATTATTCACTCCCTCATTTAGTAGAGGCTGGAATCAAGATACCTGAAGGGAATTACAAGCCACTTTTAAAAGTGTGACCCTGGGAAAGTTCCTTATCCTTGTTAGCTTATGTAACCTTTTTCATTAAATGGAATGCTAAATGATTGCATTTCATATTAGAATTAAATGAATTAATATAAATAAGTATCTTAGGTAGAGAAAAATATTCTATGAATATTGACATAATTTATGTTTTGTTTTTTAATTTCCTCTATAGATGAGGTAATGCAGACTTCCTAAGGGAAAAATATTTTCCTATAATTACTCAATACATTCACTCAGGAACTGGGACTTTATTGAATAAAGTCATTGAAGTCACCTATGATACTATTCACTTCAGTACTAACCCTAGTTGCTATTCAGCCTATATTTTCCAATTTGGAATACACAAATATCAACTTTGTCAATAAGTAGCTAGCTACTGTTTCAACAACTTACTCTGAGGATTGAACAAGATTATAACAATGAAGCACTGAGTATATGTCATTGTAATATGCTGTTCATGGCAGTAATGACTGTGTGGTAAAATTTAAGAAAGACCAACGTCCAAAGTTGAAGAAATTTTAAAGGAATTGAAAATACTTTAAAAGTCTCAAAGGGTACAGCTGAGTCAACTAAGATAATAATATGATAGATCATTTTTTAATTTTACATTGATTTATTCAATGCATTTGGTAAAAGATATTTCAGTAAATTAGAGGTATTAAAGTGTGCATGATGATAACGCAGAAAACAAAAGATGAGGAAAGTCTCTAATAATCTTAAATATAAAGAAAAAAGGATTGAGGTCAATTGGCTAAAAATGTTTTTACTATTCATGCTTGTCTTATTTATTGTTCATATGTTTTAATGTTTTTTTTTTTCCTAAGAAAAACAAGCAGGTAGAGAGGGTGAGGCTCAATATACTGAGAGTAGGGAAGATTTGGTGACAAGTAACAAGTGAGGAAATTTCTAGCTGAGAGACTGGTACAGGGAGGAATTTTTACCTATCATTGGATATGTACATAAGATAGGATATGAAATGTGAATGTAAGTATATCTCTCTCTAAATACAACATCTGATAGAAGTCCTTCAGATAAGGGAGTACATGACAAGCACTTCAGAAGTGTAATTAGATCAGAAAAGAATGTGAGAAGGTTAAAGTGGCTTTGAAACATAGTAGGGCAATTGGAAAGTGCTTCCCAGCATACCTGTTAAAGTAACTAGAGATTAAAATGTAAATCTCAAATTATATTGGCTTGGACAGAATATGGTGAAAGGTCAGAATAAGGGCACTGGGAGCCTCCACCTGTAAAAGGATTAAGAAGGTTGGATGAATTTTCTATGACACCACCCAACCCAAGTCTTATCCTCTGGCTACCACTGAAACTACAGTCAACCTCACCCACCTCGCCCGCCAAACTCAACCTCGCCTACCTTGCCCAGAGAATAATCTTACCTGCCTGCTAAACTTGCCCATCACACTAACAAAACCTATCCTCCATGTGCCTACCCCTACAAAAGCAAACACCAACTGCACATGGACGTGACTTCACTAACCCCCCACCCTGGGTTAGTGAACTTTACCTGGGAGTTGAGGCAAACTCTTAATTCTGCTTGGTGTGACTCGTTTCTCTCTTTCCTTGAAGACGTCCTTTCATATTTCCTCACCTTCCTTTCATATTCCTGGTCCCTGTTTCCCTCTTTCCTTGCCATCCTTTCATATGGAATAAATCATTTTTACCCTTAAATAATAGTACAAGAAGGAATATTATTGAAAATGGAATAATAACTGAGAAATTAAATTGTAACATAATCACATAACCACTGTTAAACCTATAAATTGTTTTTCCATACATACTAATGCATTGAGTCCAAAGGTTACTTTATTTTTATTTTATGTATATTAATAAAAGCTGTATATATTTAACGTGTATGTGATAACTTAATATGCATACATATAGTGAAATAATCACTGTTGTCAAGTTAATTTACAAATTACAATTAGCATATGCCATTGCTACCATTTTGTGTATATGATAAGAGCACCTGGAATTTTCTCTTTTGGCAAACTTCTACTATTATTAATTATAGTCAACATGCTGTATATTAGATTTTTTAGAGTTATTCATTATGCATAACTCAAACCAGACTTGGTACCTACTTTTTTATTCTGCTTCTGTTAGGGGGCTGTTGCCCCCAATACTGGTTGTGCTGCATTAGAATGACAGCCATTGAATCCTGGTGGGTGGAGACTTGGAGAAGGGAAGTTAAGCCTTCTCATGAGACAAGAGGACTAAAGGACTAGGGAGGGAACTGAGAAAAATACAGGGAAGGAGACAGAACAAAGGGAACAGAGAACATAGAACAACCAAGAAGGAACAGAAAGGAGCAGCAGGGAGGCTGGAGGCCTCAGGCTGCTGCTACCATGTGGGGCAGCAGGGCAGGGAAGGAAGTCAAACTGTGGGCTTCTATTCTGCCCGGGCTGGTAAGGAGCCTGAGGGAGCATGTTGGAGAAACTTGTGACCTGTATAAGCTGTCTTGGAAATGTGGTACTTGAAAACTTGGCTTAATTTTGAAACAGGGAAGCTTGAAAGTCTTCTGGAGAATCGAAGAGAGTTTACTGTGTTGCTGTTTTCAGTGTGAGATATCTGAAGTATTTGCTGTGTCACTGTATCAAATGAGTTTTGCTGATGCCCTGACACTTTGGAGTTGGAGATGAAAGAATGTTGGAACTGTGTCTTTTGGAGAAGAATTGACGATGCCATCCTGGTTTTCTTCATTGGATTTGAATCTCCTGCTTTCGGGGAAGGATTGATGATGTCATCTTGGCTTCTTCTGGCTTGCAGTGTGAGTGGAGGTGTGGAGTGGTAGCGACATCTTAACTCCTTTATCTGGCTTAAGGTGGGGCAGCTGCCATTTTGTGGATGCAAATGGTTGTTGTAGCTATGTACACTTTGGACTGGACTGTGTAGTAAGATTACCTTATAACCCTCAGCGACTCTTCTCTAATTTGTCTTTCAATAAGTAAATTTGTTTTTGTCTCCCTCTTAAAATTTATGTTGTTTTGCTACTGCATGCTCGGGTTGGGAAGAACCTGGTGTGTGGCTGGCTTTAAAGGGACAGCTGCTCCCCTTTGTAAGTTTGGGTGAGTACCCTGTTTTGTTTTGTTTGTCCACCTGATTTCACTTCCATGTATCTGAGACCTTGCTGTTTTTCTTCTGTCTGCCTTATCTCATCATACTGTCTTCAGATCTCATTCACATTCCTTAACAGTAGTGTTTCCTTATCATAGGATGTCATCCATTGACATACACTTATGTAATTTCTACTTCTTGGGTGGACTCATGCTTCAGTGAACATAGAAAGACAGATTTCTCTTTGACTTCTTCATTTCCTTTATGTGTATACCTATAGGAAAAATTGCAGAATAATGATTTTATTTTTAATTTTTCAAGGGACTTCCACACTGTTTTCAACAGTGACTGAAACATGAAAATTGAATACATTACTAAAAAAAGAAATGCAATCAGTGAATGTAAATGTGAATTTGGGGAATATAAATAGTTCAATATTGTTATGGTGAAGAGTATAATATTTAGGGCTCTGGCTATTTAAGCTTATTTTTTCAGGTACATGTACCTTTCTATGAATGTACTCTGATTCAGATAAAAACAATCTCAAGATTTTCTCAAAGCAAAATACAACACTTAATAGTTGAGAATAATTTAGACCTACTAAGACCACTGTATATGCATATACTGATATCAGTTAAAATATGTGCTTAAATAGTCATTTTTTAATATTTTGATGGAAATGTAGATCGATGGGTTTTCAAGCAAATATGAAGGAAAGAAAAGAAGGGTGGGGGATATTTGCAACTATCCCTAAGAAGGGACAAACCAGAGAACCTGATAACATTGATGGATAACGCAGAATAATTCTTCCCTCTCAAGATTCTTATTTAATTATGCAAGGTCTTTTTTCAGGTAAGAGAATATCTTTACAGTTTTGAAGGATCAATGCTTAGACATCTTGAATAAAGTTATTATTCTACAGCTTACTTATAATATCTCAAAAACAATTATTTAGAAATGACTATAATGATTATAAACTGATTAGATAATAAAAATGTTTGCAATAAAACATGACCTCAAACTGAATCAAATAAATCAAAAAGAAAAAGAAAAGTCAACCAATCAGTGAATGTAAATGAAACAGATTTCCTTTTCTGAAATCTAAACAATAAAAAAATAAGCCCACTCATAATTATATGAATACCCTTCATATTTGATCATCTAAAATGAACTGAGTCTTGTGTCACAGCATCAACTCAAAGGGAAATTTTAATTTCAAAGATAGGAAATGAAACTAATTTGAGTGACCTTATGAATGAAGATAAGTCACAAAATAATTTGAAATAGCATGGGCATATTAACCACATATATGATGTTACAAGAATTGTATGTTATTTTATTTTGTTTACTTATGTTTTCCTAAATGCATTCCAATTCTAAGTAAAGCCAGAGGCTAAGACTAAGACTACTAGTTTATTCCCCACAAGATTGAAAACCAACACATGTCTGGGCCCTGCCTAGCTCTATGAGTGAAATGAGGACAGCCAATAATGGCAAATTAATTCATTCACTGTACTGACATATGTGATTCCATTTCAAGATTTATTCTGAATCACAGGAAAGACATGAAATGAAAAACAATTCCAGAATGTATAAACAAACATCATTGTGCATTGTGTACATTTCTTTTATTTCATCATTCTGAGCAAAGATGATCTGAAAACATCAGTTTTTCTTATGTTTCTCTCTCTCTCTTCTGCCAGTTAGTGATGCTGGTAGTATTTTTCAAGAGATCTCATTGAAAAATAAGAAATACAGGACAATTGAGTGAAGAATTTCTGGGGTGTGGGGTGGGGGGTGGGGGGGTGATGACTAGGATGCTGTTGACTTGCAAGTTACCAGAAAGAGACTGCAAGAAAGATGGCTTAGCCAGAGGCTAAGGGTTGATTTGGAAGTAATTAACCAAAAGACAATTTATTAACAAAAGAAAAGGGTATTTATAGAGACACAGGGTGAGGGTTGGGTGAATTTTAAAGGAATGTAAATGGTGAGGAAGACAGTTAAACTTGTTAGCATATTAGCATATTAGTTTTTGAGGGGTAATTGGGGGTAGTGGGACTGTTTACAAGTGGTTACTATTTTTGATTAGAGGGATTTTTATAGGTAAACACTTTGGAGGAGCAGTGGCACTATTACATCTTTAGAGGATTGATGCTAAATTTTTGTCTCCAGTTTGCAGGAGGCAATTAAGGTGAAAGGGAGTTTTCCCCATCTCACAGCACCATCTGTCTGGCCAGTGAACAGCCTATGGCAGGACACTTCAACCTGGGTGCTCAGAGTCTTTGTGGAAGAAGAGTTTGAACAAAAAAATGTGCATACAAAATAAAGCACAGACATTACATAGTTAACAGGTAGAAATATGGCAAATACTGTTGGAATGTAACAAAAAAAAAAAGAAGTCAGGTGGGAATATCATGAAACTAACAGATCAGATCAGTTAGACCTGGATTTAGTTCTTAAGAATCTGCATTTTATTACATTTATGAACAGGGCCCATTGAAGATGCAAACATTTTTGTGTGACATTTGTTTTTTAAAATAACTTTTATTCTTTGGGAAATAAACACTTTAGTGAAAATAGGAACATATGAAGTATAAGACATATGCTGGGAAAACAGTGATAACAAATGGATTCTAGAATGATTTTTAAACTTGAGATATATTTTATCTAAATGGACCCCATTAATTTGACTGTCATGGCTGCTGATTTTGATAGGATGTGATCCCACCCCCCCATTGTCTCCTGTTTAAGATTGCAGATTTCAAGGATAGATGCTAAAATGTGAGAATGACCTTAGCTGGAATTTCCCTTCAGGGAGATGCAGGAGGGAGGAAGGTGAACAGGTTTCCTGGGAGGCGGGAAATCAGGGTATATAAAGGGTGTGCAAACAAAGAGAAGGATCGAGGCCAATATGGAGATTGGATAGAGAGAGAGGTTCAGTGGAGGAGAGATGGGAATTGGCCATCTTGTAGATTAAAGATGTGAGCCATGTGGACTTGGCCAAAGGCCACTGGGGACCTGCAGCCCTTGGCTGACCTGGATTAGTCGCATGTGTGCAAAAGGCAGTTAAGGAGTTTGCAGATTTGAACTCTGTGTTGGAGTTTGTTTTTGCTGAGTTTGACTTGTATCTGAAAGAGGCTGTGCAAAAGTTAGGCCTGAAAAGAAAGTGAACTTGGCTGGTCCAGCACCATGGAGTTTCTGCTATCTGGAAGACAGTGTGGAAGACAAGGAGGAACATGCCAAAGGAGCGCTCCAAAGAAAAATGTCAAACACGTGGAGAGGAACTCTGACTGGCTGACATTGGTGAGATGATCAGGACTGAGAGACTGAGGATTTTGGGGCAATCTGGGAAAGTACTTTGGACAATGCTGAGAAAGGTTTTGGACAGTGTTAATGTAATCAGAGTTTTCCTTATATGTTTCTTGTGTAGTTATTAGGATAATTAGAAAATCACTTTATTAGAAATAAATTAATCTGCACTGATAGTCTTGCATTGGTTTGGTATTTTGGTTGAGAAGGCTGGGGAAGGTGGAAAGAACCTACAAGAGTTTAAACTGTGTTTCTAAATTTTTCTTCTGCAGTTTTTGGAGCTGGGAGCTGAGAAGCAGCTGGCTGGCCTTTGCACATCAATGGTAAAGATGAACAGTGTAAAGGCTAATGAACAGTGTGTAGCCTGCTTTGGAGAGAGAGAAGCAGGTCTAAGTGTGGCTACTTCAAGGTAAAGGTAAATGGCCTGCTTGTAGCCTGCTTCGGAGAGGGAAGCAAGCCTGTATGTGTTCAGTTAAAGTCAGAAAGTCTTCTTTATACCCTGTTTCAATTTGGTGAGAAGCTATAAATGAGAGCAGTATTTTTCCTCCATAGAATGCTTTTCATCTATATTCATTATTTTAAGGGATAAATTCAAAACATGTCATCAGATGAGTACAGTCTGATATCCCTAGAAGAATTCATGAGTCCTCCTAGTGCTTCCCCATCTCTCTACCTCACCCCCAAGGGCCTTTACTGTATTTTCTTTTAGTTATTTGTACATGTATTTATTTGACCCAAGAACAAAAACTCTCATCTACTCCCTCACGTTTTGTCCTGTTGTAAACTATCTTTGGGTGGAAAGTATTTTGATCTCTCTATGGAAACACAAGCACCAAATCATATGACAATTTAAGCTCTCAGTAATTTTTCTAATACACTGATTTAAGCTACTCTGTAGCTAAAATTTGCCAGGCTACATAGTATATCTTAATTT
>PVHY01025407.1:0-18457 GCA_004024945.1 Uropsilus gracilis
TCCTCAGGTAGAACGGCCCAAGGCCACATCCTCAGCAGCTGGAGCGATTTCCTGCTTCATCTCCCCTTTCCTCACCTCCTGCACTCCCCGGGGGGTTCCTTCCATCCTCCATCCTCCCCACCCCCTTTTAAGACAAGCCAGGTTTTCTCTCAGTTCTTCCCCTTTCCCCTCAATCTCTGAGCCTGGAAGCAAGCCCAGTCCTTTACTTCCCCCAACTCCCGCCAGGCCAGCCCCAGTCAGTGCTCCGGGGACGGGCATGTGACCCGAGCCGGCCAATCAAGAGCAACCTCCGAGCTCGGCGGCCTGTGGAGATGCCGCCAACCTGTCGCAGGCCTTCGGCGGCTGCCCTTAGACCAAGCTCGGGGTGTGGAGAAGACATAGACAAGACAACACTAAGAGAGTCCTGAGACACAGCCAGAGCCCTGAGCATACCCTACCTGAGCCCCTTTACCTCTGACTGTTACAGAAACCATGGCTATTGCTCTAAGCAGCGGTGTTGTTTTACTGTCCTCCAATGTGATCAGCTTCTTCAAAAGGATCACACAGTCTTGTCTCAAAGTGTCCAGACTAGGCCTCTGCTCACCTTGCTAAGGAGGACTTAGAGCCCCATGAGCCTGGGGAGGTCTGTTACTATTATATTAAGAGCCCTGGAGGCGCCGTGAACTTTGTGTCCTTTGCCCTTGTCCTGATCAAAGAAGCAATCATTGGGAGAATGTAGTTTGAAGGGTTTCATCCAGGTGGTGATGTCTCAGTGAAGGTGATCTCCCTGAGAACTTCATCTCTGCGCCAATTAAGATGAAGTCACCCCCTTCTAATTTGTCATGCAAAGTCTCTCCCCCCCCACCAGGTCTCTAAGCTCGGGATAAATATACCCAGTCTATTTTTGTTCAGAAGTTACAACCATGAAATTCTGCATACATATAATTAAATTGGTTTTTCCTTTGCTAACCCACCTGCTGCTGTTTCGGTTTCTGTCCAGCCCAAGGACAGAGAGGGCCAGGAGGGGTGGGAATTCCCCCTCTGCCCCAATACTTGAAACATCAAGGTGCTCCTAACAAAAGTGAGAGTTCCATTCTCACATCAACCCTAGGAAAATATGAACTCTCATTATACAGCCAGGGAAACTGAGGCAAAGAAGGATTCATTTCCTCAGACCACTTAGCAAGGCAGTTTTGGGACTATAACCTGGGCTAGTTTTGGGACTATAATCTGGGTAGTTTTGGGACTGTAATCTGGGCTTTCCTGATTTGCTATTGGGCGCTGTATTTACTAGTCCAGCAAATGTCCCATTTTCACTTTTGCACCCACAGCAGACATTACCACAGCAGACTGGACTAATCAACTACCAAATTCGCTTCCCACTGAATCTACAGCAGGTCTGACTCTCCATCTTTCTATGAGACTAGCCCTTGCTTCCAACCTCAGGGCCACTGGGAGATCAGGTCTCTCCTCACCATTAACTCAGTTCATTTGAATCAAATGGCATCTGCAAAGTCAAAGGAAAGTGGGATTCCCAAACTTACAAATCCAGGCACCTCTGCCAAACAGCAGGCCAAGGAGCCACAGTCCTCTCTCCACTCTGCCCTTCCCCCAGTGGACGCAGAGAGGGGCCAAGCTTTCCTGAGATCACACAGCTCCTCAGGGCAGCGATGGGGACAGGGAGTGTGAGCACAGGGCCCTCCCGGCCTATGGGGGAGAGGTTGGGTTGGAAGGGAGAGTAAAGTTTGGTTGCCCCTTAATGCTTTCTCTCCCACACCTACTGATCCCAGGTCAGAGTCAAGACTGTTTGTTACACAGGCCAGGCACCGTGGCTCGTGCCTTTAAGCACAGCTACAGAGCACAGCTGAGACTAAGAATTGCTTGAGTAAGAGGGTTTGAGACCTGAGACCCCCTCCCCCCAGGGCAACATAGTGAGACCTAGTTTCAAAAAAATAGCTGGGCGTGGTGGCACGTGCCTGTAATCCCAGCTACCTGGGAAGCTGAGCGTGGGGATCATTTGAGTTCATGGTACCCCTGGGCAATATGATCCTGCTGTTCCCGGGCAAAATAGACCAAGTCTCAAAATAAAACAAAAAGATTGTTCCACAGAGGAATCTCTATAAAAAAAAAAAAAAGGAGGCCCCATGTTCCCCGCCCACCTAAGAAAGGTGGAGCTGAGCATTGAGAGAGACTTGGAGAAGTCCTGGGAGCAGCACAGGAAGCAGAGAGACATATGAGAGAGAAGCTGCGTTTGCCTCTCAGCTTTGAATTCATACTAGGGGTTTGGGGGATGCCGTGTCATCATTCATGCCAGGCTTGCCATGCCATCATGCCAGGGCTTGCAGATTCATGTCGATTCAGGCAAACGGAAGAAGACTTTTGGAACCTTTATTTTATATCCAATGTGCATTTATTCTGAGAGGGAACACTATACATCCAGGCAGACAGGCAGGAAAAGAGACTTCTGACTCTGAGAGAAGCTAAACAGCAACTGCTCACTCTTGGGCCCCCTTTACACTGCTAAGTGTCCTAACCGCATGACAGGTACAGTGTTGCAAATGCAAGGTCCATCTGTTGTTTGCACTGGTTTGGGGCTACAGTATGAAAGGGGGAAAAAGTGTAAATTTAACACAATTTCCTTACAGAGGACATGAAGAAGACACATGGAGTCAAGATATGTGGAAACCATGGGGAGGCTGATGCTGGCAGCCGGCACCTTGATTTGTACTTTGATTTTTTGCTCCTTTCATACCAGACTTGCCTGGCTCCTCCTGCCCCTTTCCTATAGTTCCTGGCCAGAAAGTGCCTTAGATTTGTACCAAGCTTTTGGGCCCCAGCTGTGGGCCAATCCTGTTTGGCTAGGCATTTACCCATGAGGGGATAACTCCAGTGTTTTTTTTTGTGAGTGTGTTTTTTTTGTTTTTTTTTTGAGACTCGGTCTCGCTATTTTTGCCCGTGGAACCACAGGCTCTTGTTGCCCAGGGTACCACAGACTCAAGCAATCCCCAGCCTCAGCTTCCCAGGTACCTGGGATTACAGGTGCGTGCCACTACGCCCAGCTATTTTTTTGGAACTAGGTCTCGCTATGGGCCCTAGGCGGGACTCGAACCATGATCCCTAAGCCCCGGCCGCTTCATAGGCTGAAGCTTACAGGCACGAGCCACCATGCCCGGCTTAACTCGAGTGTTTTACTGGAAAACTACTATTCTCTGTTCTTCTATGCACACTAATCCTACTAAAGTTATTTTCTTTTCTTTTCTTTTTTTTTTTTTGAGACTAGGTCTCACTATTTTTGCCTATGGAACCGCAGACTCACATTGCCCGGGGTACCACAGACTCAAGCAATCCCCAGCTTCAGCTTCCCAGGTAGCTGGGATTACAGGCACGCGCCACCATGCCCAGCTAAATTTTTGGAACTCGGTCTTGCTACATGCCCCCAGTGGGACTTGAACCACGATCTCTGGCCCCGGCCACGACTTCCTAGGCTGCCACCTACAGTATGTGCCACCATGCCCAGGCTCACCCACCTTTTATTTTTTTTTAATTAATTGCACATACATATATATCACTGTGAACCCTCTTAATCTCTTGTGCCCATCCCTCTCCTTATTTTACCCTCCTCCCCCTCTCTAGTTCTATGCTTCAGTTCTTTTGACAGTTTTACATTTTTCTTGTCTATTTGTTTGTTTGTTTTTCCTATATCCCTCATGTAAGTGAGACCATCCTCATTTCTCTTTTACTTTCTGGCTTATTTCCACTAACATGATTCCTTCTAGCTCCATCCATGTTGCTGCAAATGACATGTTTGTCTTTTTTTTTTTTTGATTGATGAGTAATATTCCATTGTGTACATATACCACAACTTTCTGACCCATTTGTCTGTCTTTGGGCATTTGATTTGTTTTCATATTCTGGCTATTGCAAATAGCGCTGCAATAAACATCCGAATACAGTTTTTGTTTGTTTGTTTTTAGAGACTAGGTCTCACTATGTTGCCCAGGGTAGTCTCAAACCCACGGACTCAAGTGTTTCCTAGCTTCAGCCTCCCAAGTAACTGGGATTATAGGCTCCTGCCACTGCACCCAGCTTGAATTAGTGTTTTTGTAACTTTCGGGCTAAGTTCCCAGAAGTAGGATTGCTGGGTCAAATGGTAGTTCCATTTTCAGTAGTTTAAGGGTCTCCACATAGCTTCCCATAGTGGCTTGACCTGTCTGTGTTGCTACCAGCAGTGTAAAATGTTTCTTTCTTGCCACATCCAGGCCAGCATTTTGTTGTTGCCTTTTTTTTTAATGGGCCATCCTTTTGGTGTGAGATGGTATCTCATTGTAGTTTTGATTTGCATTTCACTGATTATTAGTAATGTTGACCAGTTTTTTTCATATGCCTATTGGCCATTCATATTTTTTCTTTCGAGAAGTGTCTTTTAGCTCTGCACCCTTTTTTTTTTTTTTTTTTTTTTTTTTTTTTTTTTTTTTTTTTTTTTTTTTTTTTTTTTTTTTTTTGAGACTAGGTCTCGCTGTTTTTGCCCGTGGAACCGCAAGCTCTTGTTGCCCAGGGTACCACAGACTCAAGCAATCCCCAGCCTCAGTTTCCCAGGTACCTGAGATTACAGGTGCACGCCACCATGCCCAGCTATTTTTTTGGAACTAGGTCTCGCTCTGGGCCCCAGGCGGGACTCAAACCATGATCCCTAGTCCCCGCCGCTTCATAGACTGAAGCTTACAGGCACGAGCCACCGTGCCCGGCTTGCACCCATTTTTTGACTGGGCTTTTTGCTTTGTTTTTGTTGTGAGTTCTTTGTGGATTTTTTTTTTTTTTTTTTTGAGACTAGGTCTCGCTATTTTTGCCTGTGGAACCGCAGGCTCTCGTTGCCCGGGGTACTATGGACTCAAGCCATCCCCAGCCTCAGCTTCCCAGGTAGCTGGGATTACAGGCGTGTGCCACCACGCCCAGCTTTTTTTTGGAACCAGGTCTCACTACGGGCCCCAGGCGGGACTCGAACCGCGATCCCTGGCCCCGGCCGCTTCATAGGCTGAAGCTTACAAGCACGAGCCACCGTGCCCGGCCTACTTTGTGGATTTTTGTTATAGACCCTTATCACTTGTATAGAGGGCATGTACCAGCCTTTCAAGGCAACTTTAAGTTCTTTCTCTGAGAAGCATCCTAGCCTAGTTCTTTTCCCTTTAACCCAGCCAGAACAGAGGCTTCAGGACCCGACTTGGAAGGATGAAGCCAGTTCAGGGGAAGCCTGACCATATGAATATGCAATAATTAGTGATTAACTAGATTTGTATTGACTCTTATTCTGCATTTTTTTTTTTTTTTTAAGGTCTAGGTCTCACAGCTGGGCACGGTGGCACATGCCTGTAAGCAGCAGCGGCAACCAGGAAGCCGCGGCGGGGACCAGGGGACCAGGGAGGGCGGTTCGAGTCCCGCCCAGGGCAATGTAGCTAGACCGACCTAGTTCCAAAAAAATAGCTGGGTGTGGTGATGCGTGCCTGTAATCCGAGCTACCTGGGAAGCTGAGGCTGGGGAGTGCTTGAGTCTGTGATACCCTCAGCAACGTGAGCCTGCGGTTCCATCCACGGGCAGAAATAGCGAGACCTAGTCTCAAAAAAACAAACAAACAAACAAACAAAAAAAAACGCTATGTCTCGCTATGTTGCCCGGGGTTGTCCCCATCTGGGGTCAGATTTGAGTAGTCCAAATCCCGGATTAGATCTGGGAATCCTGCAGACTCAGGCGACCCCTAGGCTTCCCAGGTAGCTGGGATTACAGGCACGCGCCACCATGTCCAGTTATTTTTTGGAATTAGGTCTCACTATGTTGCCCCAAGTGGGACTCGAACCGCGATCCCTGTTCTCTGCCGCGGCTTCCTAGACTGCCGTTTACAGGCATGCGCCACCATGCCCAGCCTCCAGATATTTTTGAGACTAGGTCTGGCTATGTTATGTTGCCCGGGATGGGTCTCGAACCCACCGACTCAAGCGATTCCTTGCCTCAGCCTCCCTTCCTAGGCTGGAATTAAAGGCACGCGCCATCGTGCCCAGCCCTGTTCTGCATTTTTTTGAACCAAGTAGTGTGTGTGTGTGCCCAAATGGCTTTCCCTTTGCTCCACCGCCGTGCGTGCGTGCGTGCGTGTGTGTGTGTGTCCCCAAAAGGGTCTGGGGGAGGCTTTCCCTTTGCTCCACCGCCTCCAGTCCGCCCAGTCTGGTGTGGCGGGCGCTTCTCCAGCGCCACCTGGTGGCCTTCAGGAGCCCCCACAGCCCAGCTAGGCGACAGGAGATGGCGAAGTCCCCCGAGTCCTGGGTGGGGTCCACCCCACTCAGTTACTAGGAAGGGAACAGACCGTCTCTTTTGTCTAGGTAGTCGTGGACCGATACCTTAAAGAGGGCAAACTGAACCTAGGTCATGCGGGTACCTATTAAGTCGCATCTTCTGTTCAGCCACCTCGAGGTGCGGGAGCCGGAGCTGATTTCGGTGGACAGAGCGAGGTCCACAAGCTTTACTCCTGGGTCTTTATAGCCTTTGTTATACATGGGAAAACGGAGGCTCAGTTCCTACAATCCTGGCGTCGCCGTTCTGGTCCAGTGCTGCCTCATTCAAGTCTGTCCCAGCCAAGAGGAGCCCACTACCATCCCTCACAGCCCCCCTCCACCCTACCCCTGTCCCCACACACAAATGCCTGACTTGTCACCTGGGAATTTGATCACCCTTAAAATCCTCTCATTGAACAACTCCCTTTATTTAGTTCGTCCTAAAGAAGAGCCAGGTCAGCCCCTCCCACCCCCATCCCCCACTCCCCACCAATGGCTTGGGCCCCGCATTTAAAACAGCCAGCCCCCACTCATCCGTTCCCTCCAGTCTGCCCCACCCCCACCTAAAACCGGGTGTGGGGACAGAGGATCTCAGAAGACAAGAGAAATCCCGTCCCTCCTTTCCAGCTCCAACTTCAAGCTCCCTCCCTCCTTCGTAAATCCTCAAGCTGCATTTACACTCACACACACTCACACACACACACACACACACACACACACACACAAGTCTGGTTTCCAGCTCCCTCCCTCCTTCCTAAATCTTCATGCTGCATTTATACGTGCACGCACACTTCTCGCAGGAGCCCACAGAGAAAAGGGGGGTGGAGTGGAGAACTCCAGCGTAGGTGTTCCCGCGGTTCGCCTGAGTTGTGGGGGTGGGGCCTCTGCGCGGGCCACGCCCCCTCCCCAGCCTTGCGGGAGCGTCCCTCCCAGCCGCAGCTCTCAGGAATTCCGCTGAGTCACTTCCGAGGCCGCAGCTGCGACCGTGGTGAGAACAGTAAACGGCATTCAGTTCACTAGGTGGCGGCCCAGCGCTCACCTGAGAGACCAGGCCACGGGGGGCTCTAAACGCCTCTGCGTGGCCGAGCCCGACACCGCCTCATGCCAACCACCCTGGTGGCCACGCAGGTCCCCACCTCAGGGTCTTCGGACTAGCTGCGCACCCTCTGTCAGGCACACTCTGCCCTCGGCACCTGTCGCCTGCGCAGCCTCCCTACGACCACTGTCAAGGTGTCTGCTCCGGCAGGGACGTGTCAGGGAACACCGCGAGGGTGAAGTGCGACCTGGGAGCTGCACGTGCTGCAGAAGCCAGCGGAAGGCGTGTGCGCCCGTCTCCGCGACCGTGTGCGCGGCTGCCGGGGGACTGAGGGGAGACGGACGCGTGAAGGGGGCCTCCCGCGAACTCCCCGCCTGCCCAGGTGTTAGTGTTAGAACTGTGGTCTCCCAGCTCCTAGCCCACCCTTCGCTGCGGGGCTCAGAGCGGCCCCCTTCGGAGCCTGCTAACTACAATTCCCAGAATCTCCGAGATTCCACCGCCGGAATTCCTGCTCCTCTCCGCCAATGGGAGCCAGCAGGGCTCTTAACCTTTTGGCTGCCGCGGACCCGTGTGGAGGCCTTTCCATCCGATGCTTAGGAAGCTTTTCTCAGAATTATGCTTAAAATTTTTTTTTTTTTTTTAGTTAGCCGGGCACGGTGGCTCGTGCCTGTAAGCTTCAGCCTATGAAGCGGCTGGGACTGGGGATCGCGGTTCGAGTCTCGTTCGGGGCAACGTAGCGAGACCTAGTCCCAAAAAATAGCTGGGCGTGGTGGTGCGCGCCTGTAATCCCAGCTACCTGGGAAGCTGAGGCTGGGGATTGCTCGAGTCCGTGGTACCCCGGGCAACGTGAGCCTACGGTTCCATGGGCGAAAATAGTGAGACCTAGTCTCAAAAAAAGAAAAAAATTTTTTTTTAGTTTTTAAGTTGTGTTCATTGCACTCTGTTATTTTTAAATTCTAGCAAAGTACGTGTGAGGTAAAATTTGCCATCTAGCTGGGCACGCCTGTGATCCAAGCGCTAGGAGGCAAGAGGCCAGGGATCCCTTGAGTTCCCTGGTTCGATAATACTTCGGGCAACATAGCGAGACCTAGTCTCAAAAAATAAAAGCAAAAAATTGCCATCTAACCATAAATATCCCCTCCCAGGGGGTAGGGGAATCTCCACTACCACAAATGATGCAGTTGAGTTTCCCATATTTGGGAATATTGCAGGGGTCAGCAATGGGTGAGCCTTTCCCCAGGAAAACCACCTTTGTGATCATGGGATCTCCCCTGCCAGGTGAGTATGAGCTTAATCTATGTAACTGTACAGTGTAATAGTGTTGTCACTGTGAAGCAGCACGCTCCAACTCATTGATCTTGCAAACTGGAAACTCTGCACCCATTAGATTTCCTTTTCGACCTGCTCCCTGCTCCCCACTCTCATAACTGTTACTGTGAGTTGACTACTTTAGATATCTGATGTAAATGGCACCATAAAATAGTGTCTTTTTGCAGCCTATTGGATGTCCTCAGGGTCCATCCATGTCATAGCAGGTGTCAGAATTTCCTTCCTTTTAAGATTGGGTATATTCTTCTGTATGAATGGACAGTAATTTATCTACTGTCAACAGTCACTTCGTTGGAATTATGCTTTTAAACACATACAGTAAAACACACAGAATTACAAAGGGGACTAATGAAAAGATGACAGTTGTCAACAAGTTGAAAGGATGAATGCGTAGGCGAAGTAAGGTAAGCAGTGTATTTGTTAATGCCTTAAATACAGCTACAGCCTAGAAACCAGAAGGTGTCTGTTCAGCAGGTCTTAAGTTTTCTGATGATACTGTTCAAGTAAGATGTCGGTACGTGACCCATCTGCCACAATCCTAAGAACACCATGATCAAAGCCGGGTACAGTGGCTCGTGTCTGTAAGCTTCAGCCTATGAAGCGACTGGGGCTAGGGATCGTGGTTCGAGTCCCACTTGGGGCAATACAGCAAGACCTAGTCCCAAAAAATAGCTGGGCGTGGTGGCACTGTGATCCTAGCTACCTGGGAAACTGTGGCTGGGGGTCGCTTGAGTCCGTGGCACCCTGGGCAACATGAGCCTGAGGTTCCATGGGCAAAAATAGTGAGACCTAGTCTCAAAAAAAAAAAAAAAAAAGAACACCACCATCAATTAACCATCAAGAATTACTACTGCTAGGCCAGGCACGGTGGCTCGTGCCTGTAAGCTTCAGCCTATGAAGTGGCGCTAGGGATCGCAGTTTGAGTCCCGCCGGAGGCACGTAGTGAGACCTAGTTCCAAACAAATAGCTGGGCGTGGTGGCGTGCACCTGTAATCCCAGCTACCTGGGAAGCTGAGGCTGGGGATTGCTTGAGTCTGTGGTACCCCGGGCAATGAGAGCCTGCGGTTCCACAGGCAAAAATAGCGAGACCAAGTCTAAAAAAAAAAAAAATTACTACTGCAGGTCAGGGCCGGGCATGGTGGTACGTGCCTGTAAGTAAAGTGACAGCTTAGCGGGGTCTGGGGTTCGTAGTTTGAGTACCACTCAGGGCAACACAGGGAGACCTGGTCCCCAAAAAAATAGCTGAGTGTGTTGATGCGCTCCTATAATCCTAGCTATCTGGACAACTGAAGCTGGGGAATGGCTTGAGTCCGTGGCACCCCAGGCAACGTGAGCCTGTGGTTCCATGGGCAAAAATAGCAAGACCTAGTCTCAAAAAACAAACAAACAAACAAACAAACAAATAAATAAATAAATAAATAAATAACTGCAGGTCAGAACTTTCTGAAAACAGTTCCCTCTCTGTGCAGTTCACCCACCTGGTCTCCGGCACTTACACAGGTTACTGGGTTACTGCTCGCCCTTTGTCTCTGTCTCTGGAGGTATATCAGCCCGAAGCCCAACTCACCTATTCACTCCACCCATGCAGGATGGCTACACCCAGTGACAATGGAGCTGTCTCCGTAGATGTGCAGACACCCAGGACAAATCACTCCCTCAGGGTTCTTCCCCAAGGATACAAAGGAGGCCTCTGCCTCCCCTAATGTCATCTATGGTCTCGGCTCCCCTAGACCAAGTCGAGAGCCAACTGCTGGCGCCTAACGGATGACATTTTCACTCCAGGATGCAACCCCGTACCCTAGGTTTTGTTGGTGGAAATTAGCAACGTTTGTCTTTCTTTTGGAGTGTAAGTTATTTCCTACAGGATCAACCTCTGAGGCTCTAGAACATGCTGAAATCTGACCCTAGTTCAGGGGTGGTGGTGGTATATGCAAGAAGGTCCTTTCAGCCAGAGAGCTTGAGGTTACATAGTGAAGGTACTGTTGCTGCCAGCCAGGGGTGCTGCGGACACCCTGATTCTTTGTCTTCTTTGCATCTATCTACCAGATGTCTGGATTCAAGGTGCCCATTGTGTGATTATGTGCATGCCAAGTGGGTGTGTCTGTGTGCCTGCTACAATTGTTGCTTCATCTGGAAAAGGGGGGAAGCAATGCCATTTTCCAAGATACCTGAAGAAGTTTCCGTTCGACCATTAGGTGAATAGGTGACTGCTGGGCAGATGAGGATGCTCCTTCTGCTGGTGTGTCTTGTCCAGCAAGGCCTTGGGTAAAGAAGGGCATGGAAAAGGGTTCTATGAGGTGGGGGTTTCTATAGTGGGCTGGGTGACAGAATTGAGCCCATCCTTTATGTACCAGGTGGAGCCATCCCAGGATGTCCCCACTAGAGGGCACCCAAGCAGAGGCTCTTCCTCCAGGTCCTGACTTCAGTTCTGCCCTACAACACCCCTGCCTCTTCCGGGCTCCTCTCTCCTTTCAACTTCCATGACTCCCTCTTAACCAGGGTCATTTTACACCCCCTGATAAGAGCCCTGCTATCCCTGAGTCATGAGTTTGTCAGTTTCTCTTGCTGGCACCCACCCTTCCCCTGCCCTCAGCTGGGTCACACTTGACCTCATCACTTAAACCTTGCTGTGTTTGGGGATCTTAATTCCTCATGGGGGTCATAGGAGGCTTGGATGCAGTGTCCACCAGCGGGCACTCAGAAACGTGGGAGGACAAGCAGCCTGCTGGCCTTCAGCTTTCTCTTTCTCTTTCCCTCTTCCTTCCCAGTTGCCCTTTCTTAACCTCACACCCTTCTCCCTTCCTGCTGGTTCTTGTTGCCCACAGTCCTCTATTGCTCCCTGGGTTGTGCTCCCCAGTCCTCTGGGGCACAGCTCCAGGCTGGGCCAGCTGGCACCACATCCCTGTGTGCCCTCGCCACCCAGAGAGGCTGCCTGAGGATCTGGCCACCTGGAACCAAAAGCCAGCTGACCTGCGGGCCTGTCTTGCTAGGTGCACTGGCCCTGAGCCTCAGCCAGAATGACCCAGGCCCTTGTCAGGACAGGACAGGAAGACAGGCTTGTGGTTGGCTGGCCCCATTTGTCAGAAACACAAGCTTTTCCAGCCAGGTCAGGCCAGGCCACTGGCATAAGGGAGCCATGGGCTGAAGGCCTTCCTTGCTTGGTCCCTCGGCCGGCAATGTCTTCTCCCAGGGAGACGGGGAAGAGGAGCGCCCCACAGACTTCTTTGGGCCACCTACTGTGCACTTGGGGCACAGGCTCATCAGTTTGCAAGCACCACTCATCATCCTCCAAATAAATGTACCCTAATGAGATTACTGATTGCCTCAGTATACGGAAGAGTCAAAGGTCAAAGAGGTTTTTTTTTTTTTGAGACTAGGTCTCGCTATTTTTGGCCGTGGAACCACAGGCTCACGTCTGGGGTACCAAGACTCAAGCAATCCCCAGCCTCAGCTTCCCAGGTAGCTGGAATTACAGGCACACACCACCACGCCCAGCTATATTTTTTTGGAACTAGGTCTCACTACGTGCGGGACTCGAACTGCGATCCCTAGCCATGGCCCGCTTCATAGGCTGAAGCTTACAGCCACCGTGCCTGGCTAAAGGTCAAAGAGATTGACTACCATGTCCCTTGTGCACCCCCACTTCCTTTTAAAAACTGTGTTGCTTTAAAATGCAAAATATATTCAGCCTTTTCTTGAAATACGGAATGCTTAAATCTGTAAGTGCTCATCCTTCTGTGCTTCCACCTCCTTCCGGGAGAGGCCAAGGGGCGTCAGTGCAGATGCCCCCAGCAAAAGAGGCAAGTGTCTTGTGTGGGAGCTGGGGGTACAGTTCAGCTTGGGGTATCAGCTCCTGACAGTGGCAGAGACCAGCCTGGAGTGCGCACCTTGAGCCTGTGTACCTCCTCAATCAGCACAGGAAACATTCCATCCCAGAAAGGCTCCTGGGCTCCCACCAGCCCTCCCCCCACCATATTATCTGCCCCCACCATCCTCACTGCTCTCACCAGTGGTCCGCTTTGCATGTAAATGAAATCAGAGCCTAGCAGCTCCAGCTAGCTTTTTCCTGGGTGCTCCGGAGGTTCACCCCCTGACTAGAAGCTAACCAGGTACTGTTTGCACTGTACTTCACCCTCAAGCTCCCACCTAGGTATTGAGTGCTTTCAGCCCGGGTGTTCTTACATTTTACAGGCTGGGTAAGGCTGCATTGCACCTTTCTCCCAAGAGGCCCTGGCTGAGATTTCTCTGAGCAGCCACCTCGGCCTCCCTCGCAGGCGTCCCTCCAGTAGGTCACCTTCCCCGCGCAGGCAGCCGGTGGCCGGGGGCGCATCCCCTCCCCGCCCGCCCGCGCCGGCGCCGAGTGGCCCAGGAGCGCCGGGGTTAAAGAGCCGCGGGCCGACTCCGGGGGCGGGCGGGGTGGGGCGGGGGCATCCGCGGTGGGTCCTCACGCCAGGAACAGCCCCATATCTCCCATCCCCCCCCACCCCACCCCGGTGCGCCCCCTAGCAGGCCGCCCACCCCTGGTCGCAGTGCGGCGCCAGCACCAGGGAGAAGCGCGGGTAGGGGGAGGCATTTCGAAAGACCCGGCGACACATCGTACTCCCTCCCCGCGTCCCTCGGAAAACGGGAAGTTCGGACCCCCTCTCCGGTTCCCCTCGGAAAACGGGAAGTTCGGGGAGGAAGTCGCGCGCTGCGCGCGGCCGGCAGCCGTGGGCCGGATGACTAAGTTTGGCTGCGACCTGCCACCTTTGCCTTTTATGGCGGCCTCGTGGGCAGCGGACGTGGCCGGCTGAGGGCCGGCAGGGACCGCGACCACGGGCTGTGAGGGGCCATCTGGCTTAACCCAATCTGGCTCCTCAGTAACCCCACCCCCACTGGCCAATCCCAGCCCTCGGTTTACAGAGAGGGAAACTGAGGCCCGGAGAGGCGCGGAGATCTGCCAAGGTCACATAGCTCGTTGGGGTGGAGCTAGATGACACCCAGAGGCCTTGCTTCCCAGCCCTGGGCCCGGACTGAAATGACTCAGGCGCCGGGGGTGGAGCTGCATTTATTGAGCACCCACTGTTTGTTCTTGGCATCCATTATTTCTACTCACATTTCTTCTCTGAGGGAAAGGCGCTGGGATCCGTGACTGACTCGACTCTTGAGAGAACGCTCCATGAGCACCTGTGTGCTGGAGTGTGGGACAGGAAGCCCTTCCCCAAGCCTCTGCTCCCCTTGCCTTGCAAGCGCCAATCTTTTTTTTTTTTTTTTTTGAGACTAGGTCTTACTATTTTTGCCCGTGGAACCGCAGGCTCTCGTTGCTTGGGGTACCACAGACTCAAGCAATCCCCAGCCTCAGCTTCCCACATAGCTGGGATTACAGGCGCACGCCCAGCTATTATTTTGGAACTAGGTCTGGCTACTGGCCCCAGGCGGGACTCTAACCGCCATCCCTAGCCCCCGGCCCGCCGCTTCATAGGCTGAAGCTTAGAGGCACGAGGCACCGTGCCCTGCATGCAATCGCCAATCAAATGCCAGACCTGGGCTGGGTGTTGCACTTGACATTTGCTCGAACTCAGGGGCAAAATCATTTCCCATGGAGACTGAGGCTATGAATAAAAGTAAGGGATGTCCATGTTCCAAGTAGGGGCCTAACGCAAGTATGTCTGGAAGGGAATAATCCACCCCCAAGAGGTAGTGAAATACAAAGACCCTCTCTTGAAATAGAACTCATACCATATGTACCCAGCTGCTCGCAGTGTGGCCCTCATAGGGGCCATTTGCAGTTTCTGTGTTCAAACGGGCGGCCTGGCCCTGCCCGCTGCGGGCCTCAGTACGTTGGAATGCAAAATGGGGACAGAGTGCACGTCCCACGGGGCGTCTAGTGCGGTGGTTGGGGCCGCTGTGTCTGTCTCACCGGGGAATGCGGTCAGAATCTTAGCCTGGGGTGGGGGGGCGGAGGAGGGAGGGGCGGGGCAGCACAGGGATTCAGAAAGCCCCGGGGCAGGGCTGCGCCCCGCTGTGCCAGGTCCCCCAGACCCAACACGACTCTCGTTGTGGGGGCGGGTAACACGGGATGGGGCCGGCCCAGACAATCCTCCGATCCTCTGAAGCCAGGTCTGTAGGCCCACCGCCCCCTCCCCGGGCGCTCCTTAAACCTCGCCTTTTATGGAGAGGAAGTTGGGCCAAGTGGGCTGGGCTGGCTCGAGGGGGCGGGCTGGGGGCTGGCCCCGTGCTGCGAAAAGCTCGGGTGAGCTGGGCCAGCCAGCGCTGGACAAGCACTCAGGGCCTGCCAGGCTTATCTCCAGCCCTTTGCAGCCTTGGGACACTGGAGGCCACCAACCACAGCCCACATGAGCTTTACAGCCTGGGAGGGCCGAGAATAACTACTCCACCCCAGCCTCCCCCACCCCCCACCTAAACCCCTGGTGGAGGCGGGGCCTGGACACCCCTGCCCCCACCTTAAACAGCCCAGGCCCTGGGCTTCTATCCCACCTCTCCCACTTGAGGGCCTATCTGGGAAATGAGTCTAATCATCGGGCTCACCCTGAGCAGTGGACAGGGAACCAGTCATCTGTCAACTGGGTGGTCTGGTTGACGTAGAGGGTGCACTCCACCCTCTGATTAGCTCAGATCCAGATTCTTCCTTCCCTCAATCTGGAGAGTCAGGGCCTCTGTGCCTGGGCTCACTGTCCCGCTCTGCACTCCCCCAGCCACCTGCTTGGGCCTGGAGACTTGGGAGGACCAGAAAAGGAGGGCTGTGGAATAGTGTGAGAAGGCAGCGTTTCACCCCATCTTGTTAGTTTGGGGTTCACCTGGGGCCCCTGGGAAGCAAGTTTGCCAGTGAGTGCCACTGTCCAGATGGGTACCCTGAGCCTGGCGTCACAGAGCTTCATACCACAGTGTGCAGAGGGTCTGTTCTACCATAGGACCACATGAGCCCCACCCAAAGGCTCTGGGTGCTGGGAATGATGACATCCCAGGGGCCTAGTTTGGGGGGGTGGGGCTTGTGACCATCTGATTTCCTACTCTGTTGAAGAGAACTGCTCAACCTTCAAAAATGGAGTATCAGGCAGTGGGACGGCAGCAGGGCCTGAGGGCTCTGGTTCAGGTCCCCTGCCATTCTCTGTGACACCCCCATCGCCTCTCTGGGGGTCAGCAAGACTAGGCCTTGAATCCTGACCTGGGCCTCCTAAGTGTGGATGCTGTTAAGGCTCTCCAGGGCTCCTGCCCCCAGGCATGGGTGATGGCTCAGTTGTTGGGGGGGGGGGGTGGACAGATGCTTGCTGATCACTGACCTAGAGCACTATCACCACACCCAGTGCTCCCGCTGCATCTGCATCCTCAGGAAAAGGTGACTGTCCTGATTAAGCCCAGATAATGCTTACTAGCAGCCTTGGGATGAGAGGGAGAGGCTGGCCCCTGCCCATTACTCTTTGGCCTTTGCCTTCTGCTCTAGAGCCTTGGGAGTGAACTAGGGCATGCCAGGGAACTCAGCTCATCAATTGACCCTTGGACACCCTTCTCCTGCACCCTGCTTGCCCTGCCATGTGCAGGTGTCCCAGGGACCCCAGACCTTTCTTGGAAGCAAGAGCAGAAGCCCAGGAGAACATGTCGCGCTTTTCCGATACCCTGACAACCCACTCTAGTTTCATCCTCTTGGCAGCCCCTCACAGCTTTCAGGCCCATTTTACAGCTAGGAAAACTGAGACCTCCCAGGGTCTGCCCAGAGTCCCAGAGAGAGCAGACGGGCCCATCTTCCTCAAGCACTGTGTGGCTTGCGCCTCAGCTGCGACTTGGGGAGCCAAGTTGCAGGGCAGTGGCCAGGGAGGGGGCAGGACCAGGCTTGGTTTCTGGCAGCCACAAAGGGCATCTGAAGGAACAGTCCTGGCTATGGTCCACAGTCCCACCTCACCTCTCCCAGGTGAGCGAGTCCCCACCCTCGACTGTTGGCCTTGGTGGCCACACTTGACAAAAATCAAGAAAACCTCCCTGCCTGCCTCTTGGGGACATAGTCAAATTACAGAGCATCAGAAAAGCAAGAGGCAGAAGGCCGGGCATGGTGGCGCATGCCTGTAAGTGGCAGTCTAGGAAGCCGCAGCCAGAACCAGGGATCGCAGTTCAATTCCCACTCAGTGCAACGTAGCAAGACCTGGTTACAAAAAAATAGCTGGGTGTGGTGGCGCGCACCTGTAATCCCAGCTACCTGGGAAACTGAGGCTGGGAATCACTTGAGTCCGTGGTACCCTAGGCAAGTGAAACTGCGGTTCCACGGGCAAAAATAGTAAGAACTAGTCTCAAAAAAAAAAAAAAAAAGCGAGAGGCAGAAGACACAAAGGTGGTTATTCCCATTACAACGATTGTAATTATTCTAGTAGTTCTAGCACTACTAGTGCAAACGTCTACTTGGCCCAGACAGAAAGAAATCTGAAACCTGAGCCTACAGAGTTGGTCTCAGGGCCCTCCTGCAGAGAAGGGCAGAGAAGGGCCAGCTCCTGGAACACCAGGCTTGACTCTGACCCTCTCCTTTGCCCCTGAGGACTCTTGGCCCTTGGCCCCTTGCAGGACAAAGTCCCAGCTCCAGAACTTGTACCCAGCCCTGCACAGCCCTCCTGTGTGACACGCCTGCCCCAGGCATTCTGGGCACCAGCTAATCTCCACTCAAGAAGAGCTTTCCTGCCTCCTGGCTGAGCTCAGGCCACATTCCTGCTGTGTGCCCCTGCAGCTGACACGCCTCCTCTGGGCCAGGCTGAGGCTGAAGGGGAGGGAGGGGCGCTGAACCTCAGCTTGAGGAGAAGGCAGCGTAGAGTTCTAGTTCCCAGGTTCCAGTTAGCCCTTTGGTGGGTTCTCACAGCAGAGGCTGGCCCAGGGAACTTGTGTCTGTGGGCTGCCCCACCCCCGGGGGGATCCAGGACCTGTGCACCAAGGCTCTGTGCAGACTGGCCACAGTCTCCCTATCTGTGCAATCGGCTCAGAGTTCGTACATTCCTACCAGGGATAAAGGTCCTCTCATCTCTTTCTCCACCCCACCCCCCAGTTGAGTCCTGGAGGGAGCAGAACAGAAAGAGAATCAGACATTACCCCCGCCCCAACTGGATTTTTTTTCACCATCCCCCACCTCCTCCCTGGGCCCTCATATACTTTGCCCAGAATGGAAATTGTGGTGAACCCAGATCTTACTGAGGTCTCTCTAGACTCAGTTCCCAGCATGTCAAGCCACATCAGAGATTTGCTGTTTCCTCAATATAGCCTTCTGTCTGCCCTCCCTTAATTGTCTCTTTGGTGGACTCCTATTGAAACTTCGATGCCCAGTCAAAAAGATTCCTCTTCTGGAAAGCCTTGCCAGACCCTCCAACTGGTTGTTACCTCCTTCAGGTTAGTAGTTACCCTCCCCCCACCCCGCCATGTTCAGATGTCAGACAATTGTTTCCCTTGGGGACTCTGGAAAACCAGGCTAGAATTTGACTTGTGAGTTTCTCAGAGACTGAGTGAGTCAGTTACAGCCCAGAGACCTAAGGACTTCCTGTGAAACCCACCCTCCCCTAATCCGCTTTCACCAGCATCCACTAGGCTGTGATCACTGAGCTGGCCCAGCCCCTTCCTATTCCTCATCAGCTTTGGCAGGGCTGTGACACATTCCTACCAGCCCTGCATCCACACCCTCCTAGAACAGGATGCTCACACCCCTGAGAGACGACACATTCACTTCTGACCCTTCTGATAAAGACTTGGGTCCTCCCTTCCCTCTTCCTTCCTTCCTTCCTTCCTTCCTTCCTTCCTTCCTTCCTTCCTTCCTTCCTTCCTTCCTTCCTTC